>JABTTQ020000617.1:0-305938 GCA_016081115.2 Rehmannia glutinosa | reverse complement strand
AAATTGTCCTAATGGTAAAAGGTTCAATAAGTTCTTCAACGAGAACTACAAAAGGAACAAGGGTAAATCCTCAAAGACACTCAAGACGCTCCAAAGCTAGGGAAGACAGGCCACCCAAGAGAGCTGAACATCAAAGAATCGAATGATCGAGTCGCAGAGCCGATAATCGATGACTAATAGAGCCGACTTAGAGAGCGAGAACCTATGTTGGAACTGTAGACAACCAGGACATTTTGCCGTTGACTGCCCTTATACACCAATCAACAAATATAGAAATTAAAAAGGATAGAAGAGTCTTCAGTGAAAGGAGACAATAAAAAAAGAAAGCCATGTTGGCTGCTGAGACTGCTGAGACAGTCAAATGCAAGGAATCAGACTCGGATAGTAGTGAAGGGACTACTCACTCAAGTGATATAGAGAAGAGGCTATGATCTCGCCTCATAGCCAAAGAACAAGATCCAAAAGATCAAGAAGATGAGGTACACTCTAACTCATCTCATTCAGATTCTAGTGATAGTGATTGTGATACAAACACTTCATTACCAACAAATCTTTATGATTCAATTGGCAAAATGATGAAAGATTTTGAGCACATCAAAACCTCACACACACTATTAAATGAGGAAAACAGCCAGCTTAAATGCCAAAACTCACATCTGACTAAAGAGCTGAGTACTCTAAGTCATATAGCTGATTAGAATACAAAGCTGAAGGCTGAAATGACCAAGATCCAAGAAGAATTAGTTGCTACAGAAAAGAGGGAAAATTATCTTAAAAATGTGATTGCTTCATTCACTAAGGCATCCAAATCACTGGATGAACTTATAATGACTCAGAAAGAATGTGGGGACAAGACATGCATACGATTCAACTTGTTTGTCCATGCCCAAGTTCCAAGAGTGATTATAGAAAAAGGATTCTCAAGCAATGACGGAATCCAAGGGTAAAGGCAAGAAGCCAGCTGAGTATGCGGAAAGGAAAGCTGAAATCAAATTTAAAAAGGTCCATCAGTAGACTCCAAACAAGAAATACTCTGTGAAAGCGAAACAGAGCTACCAAAAGCCCTGGAGATTTCAACAAAGAAAACCATATGATGGGAATGGTAGAAACTATCCAAACCAAGCTTATTGGAATAACCAAGTGAGATATCTGCCAAGACCTATGGGATACAAGCCAAAGTGGCAAAGACCTCAAACTCATCATAAGTCATTCCCAAGGCAAAAGAGCTATTATCAACACACATATGCACCTGCACAAAAACCCAACAAGCACAAAAAAAATCCACTATTACCCCAAGCATGCTCAAACAAACACACGTACATACATAAAAAAGAGACAACTGTATGATCCTAGAAAACCCCAAGCAATTTGCTAATGTGGACTATGATTATGGAACTAATATATGGCAACCTCTTAGAGTTAGATCATCTCGCTATAGGTTGGTTGGAACATCTTATAGCACTAACCCCACAGGCCCAATCAAGTATGAGTACCTAAAAACTAATTTCATTGATTGCGAGTTTTAGGAGCAACTAAGTACCGATCATGGATAGTGGTTGTTCCGGACATATGACAGGAACAAGAGAAATCAAAAGTTCAAGGACATTAAAGGTGCAAAAGTCATATTTTGAGGAAATGAAGCTCCAAAGGAAATCAAAGGCACATGATCCATAAAGAAAAATGGATTGGAGATCACATATGTTGCATATGTTGAAGGGCTGGAGGAGGTTGAGACTTCCCTAGGTAAGAAAATGGTTGAAGATGTGCCTTCCCCTCATGAAGAGATCACTGAAGAAGAGGAGATCAGTACCCTTCACGACTCCCAAGAGAATGTTGGTGTGGAGTTCTTGGGAACGAATGATGAAGCTGAGTCCAGCCTTATTGAAAAATCAAATAAGGACAAAGTTGCTGAGGAGGCATAGGCAAAGAGGAGGCAAGCCATTGATAAGGCTACTCATATGAAATTCACAATGGTCGATGGCCCACCTCCAATGGTGCTGATAAGTCAGTCGAGACCAGACTACTCAAAAGAAAGACACAAATGATGCAGAGGAAGTTGTTAAGATAACTGAGAATCAGTCAGCTCTGCAGGCTAACACAGCTGCACAGGATGTCGATGACGCTAAAATAGTTGAGGCACATAGAGCTGAGGAAATTTTGAAGGAGAAAGGAAAAGTTCCACAGGTCGAGGATGTGGAGATTCCTAGTTTTCTTGAGGATCAGTTTGCTGAATACTTTCCACTCGAAGCCCATATACCTTTTGAAGCAGAGTCAGGTGTGAAACGTGCGAGATATACCATCTATATCTCCCCAGAAGAAATTGGAACTCCAGCTGATACAACCATGGTGCCGATTAGATTCGACTTTGATGCTGTATGACCAGAGGAACAATCCACTGATGCAACCGACTTTCGCAAAACCTTCAAAGTAAGCTGTGTAGAAATTGAGTGTATGGAGCATGGATTTGCAGCATTAGACTAATGGCTAGATAACGGTGATGCCAATATCACTAGAGATATTCGAGGAACTGTTTTGACAATCAGAGAATGGATTAGGCAGAAAAAGGCAGTAAGGCGTGAGCAAGTCACCTACTTCAAGTCTTTATTTGCAAAAATGGTGATATGGAGCTCAGTAATGCCAAGTTCTAGCAGCGTCAGAGGGACCACATGTTTAGGATGGATCAATCCCATAAAAATGATAAGTAGTTGCTCAAGGCTTAGCATAAGTCGTGAATTCAGGATTGGAGACAAATATAGAACAACAAATAAAGGTGCTCCAAACTCGAGATGAAGTTCGATGGCAAATGAGACCATATCCTTAAGATACGAATTCGAGCAAAGACACTCCATGACTCACAACAAGTAGGATATGACGAACAATAAGATTGATCTACTCCTAAGTAGAGTATTCCTTCACCGCTCTACCCCTTGGTGATGATGCCAAAAAGGGGAAAAAGAAAGGAAAGATCAAGAAAAGAGTGATTAGGATGGACAAAAAGGAAGCAAGCAACGGGGATGCGGTTCAATGAAAAACCACCCTTGAAATCATGCTCACTAAGATTCCTCAAGAAGGTGAAGTTACCTCAATTCTCAAAGAAACTACCGAAAGAGGTGTCCATAGAAGAGAAAGCTAATTTGGTAGTTAAAGAGTCAAGAAAAGCCATTGAAGTCAATTGGACAAAGTAACTAAGAAGCACTCTGAGAGAATAAAATATATAAAATCAAGGTTCGACGACCCTCCAACTGGTTTATTGAAGGATTCCCCAGCTGTAAGACCCCCTTGAGAAATCAGGATGCCTGATGCAGGATCTGAACCTAGATCACTAGAGGAGTTTCAAACTCTAGCTGCTGAAGGTTACTTCAATAATATGACACTACTACATGCGTGGGATTTGAATTAGGAAAAAGGAGTCGATTTATGCAAATCAGCGAAGATGCAGCAGAGTTCGAGCAGTCAGTCAACTGGATAAACACCCATACGATACACTCCTAGAGGAGGAGCTGAGTCATACCGAGGAAGGGGAAGGTTTGGAAATGGTGGAAGAGGCGGAGGTACTCCACCACAGTCAAGACCCAAAGACGTAAGGTATGTTGATCCACAGAACAAGGGAGTCAACTACTGGGCTGGTTACGACACTCTTGCTAATATTAAAGTGGAGCAAAAAAATGAGGAAGCTAGAAGAACACAAGAAACCGAAAAACGAAAGAGTCAATCGTGAATGGGAAGGAAGAAGCAAAAGGGAAGACCTGGCTAAAAAGCTTATGAAAAGAGAAAAAGGGGTGAAGAAGATCGAAGGAGAGCTGAAGATGAAGAGAGAAGAAGGAAGCAGCCGATGCGTTGAAGACGGCTGAAACCCCTTCAAATGTATTTTACTTATTTGTAAATACAAGATTTGTAAGTTTTTCTGTAGAACTTTAAAACTCTGATACCTATTGCAAAATTTGAGTTTAAAGCTCTGATACATGTGTACTATGTCATCATATCTCTGATACATTTGTATAGATAGTATAACTCTGATATAGTGTATATTGTATACGTTGTAAAAGCGTTGTAAAGTGCAATTGTAATGTAGAAGAATGATATGTTCAATAAAATTGACATATTCTATGCATACATTCTTTGTTACTGCACTATTCACTTTTCTATATTTATTTAAGTTTTGGCATAATCAAAAAGGGGAAAATATTAGAAAAAATTATGTTTAGATTTTGATGATACCATGTAAAACTTAGAATAGGAAGTTGGCACCCCATTTTCATTGTAATTCAACTTGTAATAGACAGGGCTGTATGAGCTGAGTTGGAGTCAGCTAAGTTGAAGATTACAAGAGTCGACTGAAAATTGAAGAGAAGACCCACTGTGTCGCTTGTGTGAAGCCAAGTGAAGGATCAGTCAAGTGACAGAAAAGCTGTCTCAGTCAGCTGACTAACAGCTAAGTTATTCCAAAAAGATTGGAATTGAATGTCAAAAGGGTATGCATCAGACAAGACTTGAAGAAAGCTGAAAGAGATCCGTTGTCAACACAAGTCAATGTTTTGCTGGAAATAGACCCGTGTCAGGCTGCCACCAATAAAGTTGTTTTGCTGAAAGAGTGGAAAAAGCAATGAACCAATGGGATGTAACTGAAAACCTGCAGAGACCAAGGAAAGGCCGCAGAGCATTGAATTCATGGTACGATTCTTATTAATGCTTTGCCCAAGACATGCCAACAAACTATGATTGATATTTAAAAATATATCTATCTCTTCAACTGGACATATTTTCGAATATGCAATATAAAAGGCCGACATTAAGCAAGTGAGAGAAGGTTACGAATTTTACAAGAGACAATCAAACATTCAAGCAAGAAAAAGATGCTAAAAATTCTCAAGCTTTCAAAGACATTCCTCAAGCTTCAAATTCAAGAACTCAATCCAACACACTCAAAGGAAAGATTACTTCATCAAGTTGAAGAGGAAATTTGTTTGAAGAACAAAAGGGGTCTACTCTCCAAGGTTGTAGGAGAAATAGTAAGGTTCAAGGTTGAACCATAAGCTTTTGGGCTCATTAGAAGACTCTGTGATCAATTCCAAGGGTTTGAAGGAGCTGAAGTAGCAAGACAGCTGTTTTGTGAAGAAGTCAATCCGTGAGCATGTGTGATCAAGGCTAACTCGAATTGTTGATCGCTTTGTAACCAAGATCCATTTTAGTGGATTCCTCCAGAGTTGGAGAAGAGTGAATTTGAGGAATTACCCCATCCCCCAACCACTATAAAATTGCTTGTGTCTTATTTACTTACATCACTTTAATTTCTTGCATATCTTTTATATCTGCTGTTAAGTTATAATTGTTGAACTCAACTGATAATAACTATTGCTAAAAACAAGTGTTGCAAATCACTTTAAAACAATAAGGGTGAAAAGTCTTCCGCCACAACGAAAACCAAATCAATCAGAATTTAAGTGTTAGCCGATACTAGTGGAGTTATACTATCAATAACTAAGTCAAGTCTATCGAGTGTAGGGATATCAATAGAGCGGGGCAGGCCGAGGATCGGGCGAGAGCAATGCCCATCCCCGTCCTCGCGGTCGCGGAATCCCCATTCTCGTCCCTCATGAGACAAACGGGAAACAATTCCCCATCCCCGTCCCCGCCCCTCATGGGATCCCCACCCCCTTTAATTTTATTTTTGGAAAAAAACTAATATTTTTTAAAAAGAATAACTTTTAAATATCTAAAAATATATAAATTATATAAAAACTAATAAAGCACCCATTATATAAAATAAATAAAATATATTAAAGATTTTTTGATTTTATATATTTAGTGTGTATATATTTATAATATCACATATATATATATTTAAAATATTATATTATATATTAATGTGAAATCCACGATTTTTCCGAGCGTGTAATTGATCCTTTTATCGTCTATGTATTTTATCGACTATTTTACCGCGTCACTTTGATGGGTAAATATTAATAATAAATATATTTTTGCATTTAATTTTATTTTTATTTATTATTTGTGATCATAATCATTTATTAATTCTATTTCACATTAATGATCACTTGATTGATCATTATTACTATTTGTGTATTTATTAGTCACCTTAGAATTTTAAGTGACTATTTATTTTAGAGACTTTTACCTTATAGAATTAAGAATTTGATTTAGAATAAGTGATCATGAGACTTATAAGTGATCAAGGAAATCACTAATTATTTTGGAGATTGATATTATTCATCTATTATCATCAAATTTGGGACAAAAAAAAAATGGAAATACCGTAAGTACCCCTTAAGTGGACGGCAATGATGATCATTTTGGTGTAGAAATATCTTCCAACTCTTGTACATATACACCTTATGTTAGTCATCTTGTGTATAATTACACCATTAATTCAAACATTATACATATTATCTTATACACCAATTCTCCCACTCACCCAACATTCCTTCCTTACCCATCCTTTGCCCATACCTTTGACTCTACTTTTGTCTCCATTCAAGAGACAAATTACAAGACATAAAATTTGATCAAAAAATCCTCTCCTCTCCCTCTCCCATAGTGGACGGCCATTTTGGCCTTAATGAACAAAATTTTGTTCATTTCATCAACACCCAACTCTAATTTGCCAACTTCTCTTCCTTCTCTCTACAATTTCTTCACATCTTCAAATCTCCAAGAACAATTCCTTCATATCTTCAAACCTTCAAGAACAATTTCTTCACATATTCAAATCTTCAAGAACACATCCTTCACATCTTCAAACATTCCTTCATATCTTCAAGAACACATTCTTCACATCTTCAAATATTCTTCACATCTTCAAGAACACCTTCTTCATATCATCAAACACTTCCTCTTTCTTCAAACACTTAACAAATACACAAGAAATCTTCCTACTTCTTCATAGAATTCGAACCCTCCTCTCACAAAGGTAAGAAATTTTATTCTTCAATTCAACTTGATATCCTATAACTCATCACTTTTTCTTCTTAACTTAAGTTTAATTTTGACTTTTGGAGGTACACATAGAAGACTACATAAGGACATGCAAGCATTGTGGTCACCTTAGAAGACTTGAAGAGAAATTGTTGGAGAATTTGGACTATAAGGTAAGATTTGGACACTAGTGCCATTTTCTCTTCTTCTTCCTATTTTCTTCAAATTTTAACACCCCTTTTTTATTTTTGAGAATTAGGGCTGACCTTAAGTGGTTTTGAGGGTGGGCCAAAATTCCAATTTTGAAGCTTCTACTAGTTCCATTTCATCTACTACACAAGGTAAAGTGTATTATTTCCAATTTTCCCACCTTCTTATTTTTCTCCTTAATTTTTCACTCATTTTTCTAACTCTTAATTTTTGGTATTTCTTGACTTAGGGCTAACCTAAGTGACTTGATAATCAAGTTGTGAAATTTATCCTTTTATTTCTCAACTATCCAATTTTAAGGTGGGTGGAAAAATCTTTCCAACTTCTAGGTGTTTTTACTTACATGCATGTAGTCTTTTGATCGTGAGCACTTGAGATATATATATATATATATATATTATGTATTGCATGTTAATTTTCTTGTATCAAGTTGTGAAAATTCTCAAAGTGTTGCTCAAAAATGTTATTTATTGAAATTTAGGTGCATGCATGTACAATTTATTGTTGTATTTGATGAATTCTTGTATGAAATGGACATGCATGTGTATGATCCTTGAAATTCATGTTTTGTATGACTTATAACCTAGACAAGTCGAGCATAATTGATTAAATTTCAATTTTTGGACTTAAAATGCAAAAATGGAAAGTTGGTGGACTTAATTGCAAGAAAATAAAACTTAAAGGTCCCCTCTATAATTTTCGAGTTTTGGGACTGTACTCAGGTTCAAAAATGATGTTTGGACATTTTAATAATGTTTTAAGAGTTTTAAGATAAATAAAATCACCCTTTAAAAGCCCAATGACTAGATTGTAAAATTTTAGAAGTTTAAGGGCTACATTGCAAGTTTAAGGGCTACGTTGCAAATTTCGAAACTGCAGATGAAAAGAATTCAAAATAAAAAGAGCTAAACCATTATAAAGATAAGATCTGATAGAGGAACTGAGTTTGTCAATGGGATAATAACTCAGTACTGTGTTGAAAATGGTATTACTCATGAGTTATCTGCAGCAAGAACTCCACAGCAGAATGGAGTAGCTGAAAGAAGGAACATAACTCTCAAGGAAGCTGCAAGGACCATGTTAGTTGAAGCTGGACTGCCTAAAAGATTTTAGGCTGAAGCCATCAACACTGCATTCTATACTCAAAATATATGCATGATAAATAGACAGCTGACAAAGACTCCCTATGAAATCTGGATAGGGAGAAAGCCAAATATTGGGTACTTTAAAATATTTGGATGTAAATGCTTCATCCACAACAATGGCAAGGACAATCTAAAAGCTTTTGATGCTAAAGCTGATGAAGGTATATTTTTGGGATACTCAGCTGAAAGTAAAGCCTATAGAGTGCTGAACAAGAGGGCTATGGTCACAGAAGAGTCTATTCATGTGGTTTTTGATGAACCTAATGTAAATGGAGAACATATTGAAGAGTTAGGCCGATAAGCTAAATCACCAACTATGCAAAGAGTCCTTATGTTGAAGTCAAGAAAGAGTTATCAACCAAGATGAAGATGAGATAGTCAATCTCAAAGATAGTTTGAAAATCTGCATTGAATGATGATGAAAGAGTCGCTCAAGTCAACACAACACGACAATCGAACCCAAACATTTGCTTCAACCTGATGTGAGATGGCTGAGAGACCATCCACCAGAACTAGTCAATGGAGATGTGAGAGATGGTGAGAGAACCAGATCCAGAGCTCAGCAAGAAGCAATGTTCACTTGTTTTATTTCCCAAATAGAGCCAAAAGATGTGTCCCAAGCATTGGATGAGACACATTGGATTCAAGCCATGCAAGAAGAGTCAATCAATTTAAATGGAACAAAGTATGGGAATTGGTGCCGAGGCCAACCCATCAAAATGTTATTGGCACAAAATGGGTTTTCAAAAACAAGATGAATCAGGAAGGTTCTGTGGTAAGGAACAAAGCAAGATTGGTAGCCAAAGGGTATTGCCAAGAAGTGGGAATAGATTTTGATGAAACATTTACTCCTGTTGCAAGACTAGAAGCAATAAGGATGTTCTTGCCTATGCTGCACACAAGAACTTCATTGTATATCAAATGGATGTGAAAAGTGCATTTTTAAATGGATCAAAAGAAGAATTCTATGTTTAGCAACCTCTAGGCTTTGTGGAGAAGACCATTGGAGATAAGGTGTACAAGCTCAAGAAAGCTTTATATGGATTGAAACAAGCACCTAGAGCATGGTATGACACATTGTCTCAGTTTCTAATAGACAATGGATTCACCAAAGGCAAAGTGGACAAAACACTCTTCAGAATTCAAGATGGAGAGAGTATACTGCTTGTTCAAATATATGTGGATGACATCATTTTTGGATCCACAAATAAAGGGCAGTGTAATAAGTTCTCAAACCTGATGCAAGGCAAATTTGAAATGAGCATGATGGGAGAACTGACCTTCTTCCTAGGACTTCAAGTTAAGCAGCTGAAGGATGGAACCTTCATAAGTCAAACAAAGTACACCAGAGATTTAATGAAGAAATTTGGTATGGAAGAGAAGTCTTCTCGAAAAATACCAATGAACACATCGATCCAAGAAGATGAACATGGATGCATCATCGCTCTATTTAACAAAGAACAAAGCGCATCACCTTTGCGTAGGTGTATGTGCAAGATTTCAATCGCACCAAAGGAGAGCCATATGACTCATGAAAAAGAGAATCCTAAGATATTTGAAAGGATGCCAGGAAGTTGGCTTATGGTATCCAAAGGAAGGTGGATTCAAGCTTAATGGTTACTCAGACTCTGACTATACTTGGGATGTAGAGTTGACAGAGAATACTTCAGGTACTTGTCAAATGCTTGAAATAGATTGGTTTTCTCGGTTTAGCAAGAAGCAAAACTCAATAGCCACATCCACAAACAAGCATAGTGCATAGTCACCGGCAAATCACAGCCCAAGTCTTATGGATGAGACAACAACGAGAGATTATGAAATTGAAGAAAAAAGATTCCAATTATGTGTGATAACACAAGTGCTATTGCAATCACTCAAAATCCTGTTGCATTCAAGAACAAAGCACATTGATGTCAGATATCATTTTATAAGAGATCATGTTGAAAAGAAAGATATCATTTTGGAATACATCTCAACGATAAGCGGTTAGGCGACATTTTCACCAAGCCCTTATGTGAATCAAGATTTGAAGAGCTTAAGCATGAGCTAGGGTTAATTGAAAATGAGTTAATACTCGTAAGACTCAATCGAAGAGATGGAAGATAGAAAGTGAGGAATGAACAAGATTTTCTCATCACCTTCATCAATCGACCTATCGGAAAGTCACCAGATTAGCCAGCCGACAAATGAGTCGCTTAATGAAAGGAGAGAAGCCGAGTTAAGTCACTTTTGACATAAGTCGAGTCATTAAATTGCTAAGTGACAAAAATGCGCTCGTTTTTAAGGATGACGTCGATGTAATAATAACGAGTATAGTCAAAAGTCGCATAAAGAAGCATATGATTGGATATAAATGTCCGCATTAAATGCGGTCAATTAAATGCTGATCAACATGCTAGATCTGAGCCGTTGATCTCGATCAAAATTCAAAAACCGAAAACACGTCCTTTCATAACCCTTATATACTCATTCTTTCAGTTTTCTCTCTCATACTTAAAATTGTTCATCTTCAAACATTCGAAAGCAAGTCATGTTCTCTCGAAACCCTACAAGTTTTGAAGCAAGTTCATCAAGATTTAATCGGTAGAAACTTCCAAAAATGGCACCAAAGCTTGATTTCGTCAAGTTATCAAAGCAAATCCACTCTGGTTCGACTGTGGATTTTGAAGGAATGGTGAAGCAGGGTTCCGATGAAACCCTAGTAAAGAAGATAACTGATATGCTGGAAAAGGCCGGTCTAAGACCTTTTCTTACTTTGGAGTTCTCGCACACCTATCTTGAAGAGGTGGCGCAGTTCTATGTAAATGCTGAGGTGCAGGACGAGGTATCAAGTCCTCCGTCCACCGCAAGGACATCATGATCACTGCTAAGGACCTTGCGGAGCACTGTTTGCTGCCGTCTGAGGGTATGCCGGAAATCTATGAAGCTGATGTGGACTTGGCTGCTGCATGGAAAGAAGTATCCAAACCGGAGTGTGCTGTAAAAGTAGTCTACACAGCTGAGAAGAAGTTACTGAAGGACTACTATCACAAGCTGATGGATGTCGTCTCAAAATGTGTGGACATGAAGTTCGAAAGCTTCAACCAGCTATCAAAGACTAAGCTGATCGTCATGGCTGCAATCATTCAAGGGAAGAGAGTTAACTGGGTTGAGTTCGGTATGCAGCCAGACTCTTCCGACGTTGTAAATAAATATTCCAAGGAAGATGAATCCTTTGGAGGATCACTTGGCTAAGGCCTAGTTATTGGGAATTTGATGGAAGCGAAGGGCATTCCCTTCAACATGGGAAGCCCTTCCATGTAAACAAGAAGATGTTATGGGCTAACCTTTCAGAGCCCGAAGAGAGCCCATGCGAAAAGGGCGAGATACAAGTGAGGGGAATCACCACCCCAAGGACACGATGTTTCCTCTCTTCCCAAGAAGAAAGTCAGCAAAAAAAAGGCCCCTCGCAAAGAAAGTCAATGGACGCCCGCCCGCAGCCAAGTCACCCGCCCGAGCAGTATCTCCCGCCCGCACCGAGGTGGAGAAGGAATCCCAAATACCTTCTCCACCATAAGAAAGAAGAGGACTACCAAGCCTAGAAAGGCGACTCCATCTAAGAAAGATGCTCGCCGCCAAGAACCCGAAAAAGAAGAATCAACCGTAAAAATTCCTCCGTGAGGACAAAGAGAAGGAAGAGAATCTCCAAGCTTTGAGCTTGAGAAGACAACCGAAATCGCAACTCACCGGAGAAAACTCCTGAGGGTGATGAAGAAGTGCGGTCTCCGTGTTGTTGACGAAACATCCAAGCCTACCAAGGCGATCAAGAGAGGCCCCTAAGACCCAACCGTAGTCGGGGCCGAGAGGAAGAAGCAAAATGAGACAACAAAATGTCATGCTTTGAAAGGATCGTGTCTCCACCTACCACAGATCTTTGGTGAAGGCGAAGCGCAACAGAGTATGCTACCTTCCATTCCAGAAAAGGAAGGTCAGGAAGAAGAAAATAAGGATGATGATCTCATCAGGTACTCACCCACATATCCAGACATTCAGCGCCGTCTGCGTGAATGGAGGGCATTGAAGCTAAGCAACTCTAGGTGCAGGTTCAACGCCCGAGTTTATAGAAGAGGAAGAGGAATTAATGCAATTCTTAGGAATTACCACAGCACAACAGGGTCTCGATGAATAGAATTGCATGGAGATCCTCCATATCATAAAGGCAGACGAGAAAGACAAAGCTGAAGAGCAAGCCCGTGCACTGGAGAAGGCAAACATATGTACTTTCACTGGAACTCTAGAACACACTCACCCTCATTTTGATGTGTTCTCCGAAAGTGATGAAGACATGGATCCCATTTCGCACAAGAAAAGTCAAATACAACAAGCTTTAAGGAATCCAGGTGATGAACGAGCAAAGCCAGCTCATGGAAGGACTAGGAGAGTCCTCAAAATCTCTCCTGAGATAGACCTGTTGGGAGTGGTGCAGCAGATTGCCATAGTTATCGCTGCGACCACGTCCCAAAGACACTCGTAAGATGGGTCCAAGGGACTTGGCAATGAGATCGGGAATTTGGGCACCCAAGTTGAGCCAACTCCTATTGAAGGTGTGTTACCACCGCCCCTGCCGAGCACTCAATGGAAGCAACGGAGTTTGGAGAAGAGTGACCCCACCGTTAGTCACTCGGCTAGTGTGCCACCGAGGGGCAACTCACTCCACCGCAGCAGGTCGGAGGATGCCGCAGACGACTCCACATTGCGAGAAAGGAGGCGAAGTTGAAAAAAAAAAAAACCACAAAGATCGACACCGACGGCTCGGACAATTGAGTTTGTCTCACTGGTGAAGTGCCAATCGCTGCCGAGGATGAGGACGCTGGCCGGTTAACACTGGGGCACGAAAGCGCAATCCAAGGGGTTGAGACTCCTTCGGATGCCATGGTCCAAGACCCTAAGACAGCTGCGTCTGTCGAAGGGAATATAGAAGTCCTTTCTGCAGTTGAGACTGCTAAAGGTATTGAAGGCCCGAGGGAGGTTGAAACTTCCCTGGGTAAAGAGAAAGAAATGCAGAACATCCCTCTTGTTCACATTGACGAATCTGAGAAGGAGATTAGTGCACTCCATGATTCCCAAAACAACCCTGATATATCATTTCTGGGATCTGAAGATGAAGCTGAGTCCACCCCTGTTGCACATCACAAGGACCTAGCTGAGGATGTTCTTCCACGACGACGAGTCACCAAGTTTCAAGTTGCTCGTCAAACATGCAAATTTTATGATGAACTGCCCCAGTGTTTCATCATCATCCGATGACGCTGATGATACAACCGAGAATCGCCTACTCAAATGGAAAACATACCGAGGCCGAGGAAGTCATTAAGATAGCCGAGGCTCGGTCACCGGGCAAAAACAATCAACCGCCCACCGCAAAAATACTTTCAACTACGCAGGCTACTAGAGCTGCAGTAGTGACCACCTCGCACACAATATCTTAAGTGCGAGATGATGCATTTGAGGATGTATTTCCCTTTTCTCTCGAGCTGCCTGTGCTAGAAGAAGAGACTGCAAGAGAACAGAAGCACTACACTGTCCAAGAAAATCCCATAATTCCTACTGACTCAATTGTGCCAGCTGATTTCCACTTCGATGCAGAGTGGCCGACAGCTGACTCAAGTCAGACAGCTGAGATGCGTGAAATCTTCAAGAAGATCTGTGACGAAATTGAGAAGATTGAACGGCACCAAGCCTCTCTCGACATGCGTCTGGACAACAAAGATGCCACTCTGACAGCAGCCTTGAGAGGAGTGGTGGTCAGGATAAGGGAATGGTCTCAATAACAAAGTGCCATGCATCTCGAGCAAGTTCGCTACTTCAAGGCACTATACAACAAAATACTGGTTTGGAGTGCTAGCAATGCTAACATGAAGCAGAGGATGCAGGCCTATATGGAGAGATTGCATGCCTCTCATACAACTGAAATGGAATTGCTGCGTGAATTTCATCGAAAAGAAATTCTGCGTGTTGAAGAGACCATGAATTCGAAGTTCAGCCTTCTCATGGCTGAAATGAAATTGGTGGCATCTGAATTGAAGGCCACTCGCTCAAAATTCCGCACAGCTTATGCCACAGTAGACTCTAAGCAGAACTCAGCTCTCAGCCGACTGGATTTTATGCTCGCAGGAATGCTCCCTGGGTTCCTCTCTCCTTAGATGATTCCAAAAAGGGGAAGAGGAATACCCGAGGAAATTGAAGGAAGAAACAAATGAGAAGCAAAAAGGATGTAATTTGTTGAGAAGGAGAATGGAAAAGTCATTGAGGGGGAAAGGTCAAAGGATGTGACCTTAATGCTTGCTAAAACCCCTCAAAGAAGGTCATGTCACAAAGATCGATAATCAAAAAACTTCCAATGACTCCGCCGCTCCAACATTCTCACGTGCCCATGTCCGATAAAATAAAAATTGTAGAAGCGGGGATGGAGGAGTTCGACAAGAGAATGGATGCCCGCATTGATGAAATGTTGAAATAGTTTGGTGGCATTCCTAGAGGAAAGGATCAATATGCCATTCCGGATGACGGAAATGAGCCAAGATCGGTTGAAGAATTTCAAACTCTCGAATCCGAAGGCTATTTCAAAATATGCCGTTAGCCCAAGCTCGAGATTTGTCGGGAGAAGGGTCCAAGATGTGTGAAGAAGGCGATAAAGCGGCCGATTACCAAAGAAATTTCAAATGGTAAGAAGAAGACTTCAAGACAATATACACCCGAGGGAGGAGGAAGAAGTGGTGGAAGAGGTTTTCAACCTGACCTCTACCCAAAAACATTGAATATGTAGATCCAGTGCAAAAAGCGAAGGATCTACTCGGTCAAGTATGATGCAAAGAGCTAATCGGGAAGTGGCTAGAAAAATGCCGAATATGTGAAGAGAATTGAAGAAGAAAACAAAAGACAAGATCACCGTGGCAAGAAAGGCAAGAAAGGAAAAGAAAAGATGAAGTCACAAGAGAGCTTATGAAAAGAAGAAAGCGATTGAAGAAAAAAGAAAAGAAAGAGAGCGATGATGACAGAGTCAAGAGGAAAGAAGGAGGCAAAAGGCGGATGAAGTGTTGTTGAACTCTTCATGTATTTTACCTTGTAAATACATTTTTGTAAGTCATCCAGTACACTTATAAAGTGTTTTTGAATCATATCACTTTGTATCTGTATCCTAGCATAGATGTGTGAAATTTGCTAGATATGAGTATGCTCTGATACACCTTGTAAACAGCTGTGTAAAGAACTAGAATGATATGATCAATAAAATGATCTATTCAACACATACATTCTTTGTTTATGCATTGTCTGTATGTATCTGTGCTGTTTACATTTTATTGAATCTTTTTAAGTTTTGGCATCATCAAAAAGGGGGAAATTGTTGGGAAATTTATTGTTTAGTTTTTGATGAATGCCATGTAAAACTTAAACTAGAAAGTTGGCACCCCATTTTCCTTGTAATTCTTATTGTAATAGATAGGGCTGAATGAGCTGAGTCAAGTCAGCTATTCCTGGGAATACAAGAAGTCAACTGAAGAAGTAAAGTGAAGACTCCGCTGAGGAACAACTGAGTATGGCCAAGATAGAAGATCAAGGACTGATCAAGACGTAATAAATGCTAAGGGACACCGTGTGAAGAGTCGATTAAGTCAATCCAAGAAGCCAAGTCACAAGTTGAAGTGACAGATGAGTCTTTCAATCATTGGAGCAGACTCAAGTCACCTGGGGAAAAGGCAACTGCAAAGAGGAGTTAACTGAAAAGAATCCGTTGCACAGAAGTCAAGAAGTTTACTTAAATAAGTAATACTTCCATGTTGCCATGCCTTAAAGTGCTCAGTCCCAGAAGCGTGCAAAAGGAACAAACCAATGGGAAGCACTGCACCTCGTGTCAGAACCTGAAAAGCTGGACATTCATTTAATACGAGGAAATGTCAACATCATGGACTGCAACAAGACAAGCCAACGAACACAAGTGACTTTTGAAAATCAGCCTATCTCTTCAACGGGCAGATTTTTGAAAGTTCACTATAAAAGGCTGAGGAATCACATTGAGAAAAGGTTACCATGAATACCTGAACCACGAACGAGCAAGCAATATTCAAAAAAACTATAACCTGCAAATATTCTCAAGTTATTCAAGCAAAATCCTCAAGCCTAAATCTCGAAGAAAATCGATCCAACACCAAGCCGTGAGGGAAAGACAACTTCAAACTGCTGAAGAGGAAACTTTTGAAGAATCAAAAGGGGTCTACTTTCCAAGGAGGATTGTAGGAAGGTTCAACGTCGAACCAATCTCAAGTTATTGGAGGGCTTCGTGATCAAATCCAAGAAGCTTGAGAAAGTGAGTCAAGTAGCAAGTAGTAGCCTGCGTGAAGAAATCGAATCGACGAGAAGCCACATTTGTGAACAAGGCATCTCCGACGAGTCCAAGGAGCAAGTCACCATTTTGCGTGATCGAGACTTGTCTCTAGATCGATAACCACTTTGTAAACTGATCATTACTTAGTGGATTCCTCCGGAGTTGGAGAAGAGAGGAGTAGAAGAATTACCCCATCTTCGAACCTCTATAAAATTTACTTGTGTCATTTACGTTTCGGCATATTTACATTCCTGCACACATATTTTATATCTGCTGATAATTTGCTATCCAACTGATAAATTACTAAGTGCTAAAGTCAAGTGTTAAAACAAAGTTAAATCAAATTCAAGGGTGTTAAGTCTTCCGAAAAACTCATCACAAAAAGTTAAGGTTTAGACTAAACAACTGAGTTATTCTATCAACAAACTATCGAAATCTGTTGAGTGGCTAACTCACGATTAACTAACTTCGTTGTCCCTCAAGGACTTAGCCGTGCATTAACTCGTAATATTTTAAAAGGACTAAAATTAAAAAGTTGGTAAGGTTTATTCAACCCCCTCTAAACCTTACTTATACCCCTTGGGGATCTACACCTATTTTCTAGATTTGAAATTTTAACTCTTAAGGGACTCAGTAAATAACATATTTTAAGTGTATTCCAAAAATCCAAGTGTTTAGAGCTTGGAAAGTAATTTTATAAAAATTGAGGGACCAAATTGTAAAAGATTAAACTTGAGGATCCAAATGAACTTTCCAGGACTTATACAGTCCATGTACCTGGAAATACTAATTTAACTATAACTTAATGATATTTTGGACCCAAGGTTCAAATTTCATAACAATTGGACCCCTAAAGACCTTAAAGTCAATTATTTTAAAATGGGACAAAAAGGAGATTTTCAAAGTTAAGGGACTTATACTTATTTCTTTTCAAAACTGTTTTTGTCCCAACATCCAACTGACCTTAGTGACATTTTCCAACTGTATTCACATTAAAAGCCCTTCCGATTTGTGAGTTCTAATTATTTTAAACTTAGGGCCCGAAATGACAATTTTATCAAATTTGGGGCCAATGTGAGAATTTTATAAAAACTCGAACTCAAAACTTTAAAAACCTAAATCTCTGAATAATTTAGAGAATTTAGGAACCGACCTCATAATTTTCAAGATCGGGACATTTATTTATTCAAGGACCTAAATTTGGTTTTTACAAAACGGGGCTAATTGTAAATTTTCTTTTTAACAAGGACCTAAATCAAATTATTTTTCTTTTAATGAAACAGCCCTGGACCCTCTGACTTTAATATTTAATTAAAATATTTAATTTTCTCAAAAATCCCTTGACTTATCGGATCATCTTGACTGATTAATACCCGATCGCGGGGCGACTTCCTCGTCTTGCGATTTCAATCTATAACGGGACTTATGTTCCACCTAATCTTTCAAGATATCTAAGATTACTTATCCTCTCGATAATAATCTTCATCTAAATAACTCCACCAACGCCATAACTGCCAGTCGCAACTTTCGAAAATTTTCCTAAACTGCTTCCCTGAGTCAATAATACTCGACTGTCTGGGTTACTACCTGAACTTGTATTTACTTTCCTGCCTGAGTCAACTTGGTGTTTCAAGCTCACAGTCAGAATGGATACATCAGGGATGGAACCGGGTAGCTCGACTGCTATTCCATTCTCCGGTCCCATTGTCCTAATCCCGCAACTGAGGGACGGAGTTTGTCCAAGGGAAGCGGATCGTAGTACTTGAGGTATTATCATGATTATGACAATCCGGGCCTAGCTTGCTCTACTTTGTGATTTGTCTTTGCCTATGGAGCGATAAGGTGACAGTCTCTGGACCATCTTGCTCGGGAGTTACAAGGAAGAACGAAGAATCGTTGTCCGATCCACACGATTCTCGAGTTAATCGGACCCGCTTTGGTGTGTCGAGCTCACAAATCATAATGGATACGTCGAGATGGAGTCGGGCAAACTCCGCTATTTCACTCTCCGACCCCATCGTCCCTAATCCAACAACCGAGGAACAAAGTTTGTCCAAGGGAAGCAAAGTTGTAGTACTTGAGGTATAATCATGATTATGACAATCCGAGCCTAGCTAGCTCTACTGTAGATTTGTCTTTGCCTATGGAGTGATAAGGTGACATGTCTTGGACCATCTTGCTCGGGAGTTACAAGGAAGAACGAAGGAATCGATGTCCCGATCCACACGATTCGAGTTAATCGGACCCGCTTGGTTGGCGCTAGAAATTAAATGCATAACCGCTACTTGTATTGCATTGGTTGGCGCTACAAATCCGTACGCAACCATTACTTGTCTTGCATAGGGTTGGCATTACATTCCGTACGTAATCCTACTTGTCTTGCCTGAATCACATAGTGCTTGTGTGACCACGAACAGTTTCGTAAACTGTATAAGTATATTACTTAAATATATTTATCACGACGCATGTGGACTGTGTGTGAAATCATGCATCATATCTCACGCGTTTTCATACAACTATTTTTCTCGCATTAACTATATATATCGCACACTTGCACACGATCACCCCATCCACTGAGATTTTTGTCTCATCCCCTCCTGTTTTCTAACCTTTAGATGGGGACTATGTTGAAGATGTCGACCCAACCACAGATTGATGATCCTCGCCCCGCCTGTCGAACTTGCATCCTTTTTCTGATGATTGTACTTATTTCATGTACTTCTGCTAATGTTGGACTCCCATTTATCCTGCTACTCTTTTCTCTCTTTGACTGTAATTTAAGGGCGTAGGACCCTTTGACATTTAAGATTGGAATATTGTGTACTTTACATTTTAGTTTTGGCCTGTAAACTTATTCAGGTAATTATGTCGGATGTATTTGGATGTTGTTGGACGTTAAGATGTATTCCGTACTTATGTTTATTTTTATTTCCGCTGCTTTAGACTCTGTTTCACTTGGGATTGTTTTATCATTTGTCTAGACTATTGGGTTTATTTCTGTTTAAGTGGTTGATCATTGTCGCGTCCCGTCTGGGGGCGTGACTGCTAGTTAGGGTGTCATTGCTTTCGGCTAGTAAGATGGAAACTTACACCGAGCCGACCCGGAGTTAAGACCCTGGCCCGTGTTAGGTAGTACCGCTACTTGACTAATTAAGTGTGAAATCGATTTGAAATTGGCGTAGAACCATATTATTGAGATTTAGACTAAGTTAGAACGTATACTTGGAGATTCCATAGTCATACATATCTTGACTTAGTTGACTCTTGTCTGACTTTCTTTATTTCCTTATACCTCCTTATCTTTCCTTTACCATTGTCTAATCCGCCTTAGTTTTGTTTGATCAGGATGGAGCCGACACCCCGACCTGGTGGGACGTATTTGAGGCCCGCGCCGAGCGGGACTACTTTCGAGCACTCAAGATCCATTGGCACCGGAAGTGTCTTTGGGCTACCTCAAAGTTGGCAGATGAGCGCCACCGTAACAGGGAACTGACACATCTCCTGGCGAGGAGCCAGGAAGAGAAGAACGAATTAACCGTCCTTGTCAAAGATCGCGATAACACCATTCGTGCGCGGGAGGACCAGATTCAGATTATCTAGGAGCGTCTGGATAATATGCGAGAAAAGATGAAGCAAACGAAAGTGATGGCCGCCAAAAGTGGGAGATGGACGCCCACATGTCTCGGGGCATTATTGACCACTTGGAGGAGACCCTCATCAAACAAATGACCGTGAGCGAGATGTCGCTGAGGCCGCTTTAGCGGCCTAATGCGCCGCCATTGCCACCGCCCGAGGTGGAGCCCGTACCCGACCCCGAGGTAGATAACGAAGAGGATCCCGAGGAGGATCCCGAGGAGGATCCAGTTGAGGTCGGGGAGCCTGAGGCGCTTGAGGATGCCCCGCTGATGATGCTCGGGGACTTGAGCGGTGGTTGATCTTGTCGACCTGGCCTAATGCCGAGGCGCCACCTCACCGATCGTGTTCCGATTATTGATGTAGCCGCTAGTGATGATGACAGTGACCTCACCCAAAGAGTTAGCCTATTTGTTAGATTATACTCGTGTTGAAGTAGACGATATTTCCATACCGTTTTGTCTTTGTGCTTTCTGTTGTATTTGATTCATTATATCCTCGATTTCGATGTATCTTCGATTTTATATTACTTGTTGTATGAACTTCTTGGGTGTATTCAAATTTTCACATTAATGGATATGTCTTTTCTACTTATTCGGTGTCTTGTGTATTGTCAAGTTACTTTCCCTATGATATAACTTGTTAAACGCGAATATTTATTGTAATCATTTACTCATGGATTGCAACTAACACTTCAAGATACGTAATCGCCGAACATCATGGACGCTAAGACCCCAACAGTTCCCAAATGAATGATGGCGTACCTGAGAACGGGTACCCTCCCGAATTACCACCGCCTCCCCCCACCGCAGGAGATAACTTGACCGCACAGGCCATACAAAAACATCGGTTTTCATGAGGCAACAAGCGAGCCTCAACAACATGTTCCCGAACACACCCTAGAGGCGACGATCGCCCATTGAGCGATTCTTATGGTTCGACCCACTCGCTTTCTTAGAGAGCCGATGACCTAGAGGCAGAGGAATGGATTGAGAACCGGAGAATATCTTTAATGCTCTCCAATATTCGGATGAGCAAAAAGTCACACTCACCGTATTTAAATGCGGAATTAGCCGCTAGAAATTGGTGGAAAGGAGTTGAGAGAAAGTGGGAACAGGGGCCGAGTAGCGAACATGGGGAAATTTCTTGGTTGAATTCAATGAACAATACATTCCACAAGTTGTGAAAGAGGCACGCCGGATGAATTCCATAAGTTGAGGCAGGGAACATGTTTGTAGCCCAAGATGAGTCTCAAATTTCATCGACGCCCAAATACGCTCGGGGACAATCGAGACAAGAGGACAAACTGTACAAGTTCACCCGGGACTAAAATTGGAACTTCAAAAACAACTTTTGATCGTGGAAATGACAACCTACTCAGCCAGAAAGGCAAATGCTCTCCGCATCGAGTCGGGATCAACCGCTGGGACGATTCAAGCAGAGTAGGCCATCAAACAGTCTCAAGAGGACATCGTGGGACATCCATCTAAGCAGCCTGCTAAGTTTTAGAAGGGGCCAGTTAATAAGATGGATAAAGGGAAAGGACCAGTACAAGGAAAGTCGGGTCAAGTGTGTGCACATGTCCAGAAACCGGGGCATACTGCCAATGACTGTTGGCATAAACATGAAAGGTGTTTGCTTGTTGTGGTAGTAATCAAAGATTGAAGGATTGCCCAAAAGTACGAAGATCGAACCAAATAGGTGCACCTCGTGCCGGGCATTGCCAGGGTAATCGGGCAAGGATTCCCGCTCGAGCATTTGCACTAGCCGGACATGAGACTCCGGAGGCAACAAACGTGGTGGAAGGTACGCTTCTAGTATCTAATCACTACGCTAATACTATTTGACCCTGGATCATCGCATTCATTTGTCGCACCACATTTTGTACACAAGTTGCATGCATGCGTGGAACATATGCCTATATGTCTAGAAGTGTCAACTCCTATGGGCGCAAGCCAGATAACACATATTATCGATAATGCATGCGACGTTAAGATTGATGAGATAAATTTTCCTGTCGATTTGATCTTATTACCTATATCCGAATACGACGTGATATTGGGAATGAATTGGTTGCTTGCACACCATGCACAAATGGACTGCCATCGCAAGTCCATTATGCTATGTGAACCCGGAAAACGCGAAGTGGAAATTTCGGGAAGGGCACGAGTTAAGATTGCCCCAATCATTTCAGCAATGAAAGCGAGGAATGCGATCACTAGAGGGGCACAAGGGTACTTGGTGTTTGTAATTAACAAACCCAAGGTTAAGACACAAATTAACCGAGTACCTATAGTATCGGAATACACAGATGTATTTCCACAAGAACTCACCATTGTCCCTCGAGATAGGGAAGTCGAGTTCACCATCGAGGTATTACCAGAACCGCCCGATTGCCGTAACGCCGTATAGAATGGCTCCTCTTGAGTTGCAAGAGTTGAAGACTCAATTGCAAAAGCCGATGGATGTGGGATTTATCCGACTGGGCACGTCTCCATGGGGAGCATCGGTCTTTGTTTGTCAAGAAGAAGGATGGCACATTAAGACTTTGTATAGATTATCGCGGTCTTAATAGCGTGACCATCAAGAACAAGTATCCCCCCCGAGGATAGACGAACCGCTTGATCAACTTTAAGGAGCGACGGTGTACTCAAGTTTGATCTACAACAAGGATATTACCAATCAAGATCCGTGAAGAAGACATCTCCAAAGTTGCATTTCAAACCAGATATGGACACTACGAGTTTGTAGTGATGCCTTTCGGTCTGACGAATGCACCAGCAGCGTCTATGGATCTGATGCATTAAAGTCTTTCAACCCTATTTGGATCAATTAGTAGTGATATTCATTGATGACATACTCGTATACTCTAAGTCTAGAGAAGAGCATGAGCGTCATCCTAAAATTGTTTTGGAGATACTACGAGAGCATAAGCCGTATGCCAAACTCAAGAAATGTGAATTTCGGCTTAGTGAAGTCGCATTCCGGGGCACATAGTATCCGTCAATGGGATCGCAGAGATCCTTCGAATGTGCGGACCGTGGTTGAATAGAAACAACCCGAGTCCAGAATGGAGATCGGGAGTTTCTTAGACTAGCTGGATATTATCGAAGATTTATCAAGAATTTCTCCAAGATAGCCTGGCCACTCACTCGACTAACCTAGAAGCAAGTCAAGTTTGAGTGGAATGATAAGTGCGGAGCTAGTTTCCAAGAGCTGAAAAAACGACTTACTACAGCTCCAGTCTTAGCCCTTCCAAGGGGAACATAAAACTTTGTCATCTACAGTGATGCATCCAAAGAAGGACTAGGAGCAGTGCTCATGCAGGAAGGAAAGGTCATTGCTTATGCATCACGAAAGCTCAAGCCGTATGAGGCCAATTACCCAACGCATGACTTGGAATTGGCAGTGATAGTGTTCGCATTAAAGAAATGGAGACACTATCTCTATGGAGCAACATTCACGGTTTTCACAGATCACAAGAGCTTGAAATATCTATTCTCTCAGAAAGACCTCAATCTGAGGCAACGGAGATGGATGGAGTTAATTGAGGACTATCACATTGATATTCAATACCATCTCGGGAAAGCTAACGTAGTAGCTGATGCCTTGAGTAGAAAGGCGAGCTTAGCCAGACTTATAATTCGAGAGTGGAAATCATTAGAAGAGCTGAGCAATTGGAATCCGACGAGAACCAATACTCGATTTCATGTGCTAACATTTTGTTAAACCCGATCTGGCTGAATGAGATCAAGGAAGCACAGGGGATAGATGTGCATCTTCAAAAACTGAAAGAGAAGATACTTAAAGGAGAGAGATCAGAATACTCGGTGCATCAAGATGGGATTATCAGATTCCGGAATTGAGTTTGTGTACCGAGTGATGAGTAGATTAGTAATAGAATCCTAGCAGAGGCACACCGTTCGAAATGCACTATACATTCTGGAGGAAACGAGATGTATAAGGACTTGAGACGGAATTATTGGTGGGTAAACATGAAGAACCAGGTAGCGGAGTTCATTGCAAGATGTTTGACTTGTCAATGAGTAAAAGCAGAACACCAACGACCATCCGGTTTACTACAGCCATTGAGAATTCCCGAGTGGAAATGGTAACATATAATGATGGACTTCGTGACGCATCTACCAAGGACCAGAGGAGGCCATGATGCTATATGGGTAGTCGTAGACCGACTCACGAAATCTGCACACCTTTTACCCATCAAGAAGACCGATAGCTTGCGAAACTCGCAGATTTATATCCGAGAAATCCTTCGACCGCATGGAGTACCAATCGACATAGTATCGACAGACCCGAGGTTTGTCTCCATTTTGGAAGTGCTTGTCCGAGGAATTGAGTACCTCGCTAAGTTTCAAAGACAACAAAGATATCCACAAACCGATGGGCCGATACCGAGCGAATGATTCAAACCCTGGAAGATATGTTGCGAGCCCGCACGTTGGATTTCCAAGGAAGTTGGGATTCACATTTATCATTGGCCGAGTTTGCCTACGGTAATAACTATCGTACGATTGGGATGGCACCTACGAGGCACTATATGGGCGAAATGCGGATCCCCACTACATCGAGGGAGATTGATGACCAATGGACTCCAAAAAGAGAAATGAAAGTCGCCCTCGATTCCAAAGGTCGACTTAGTTCGAGAGGCCATGGAGAAGGTCAAGCGATCAAGGAACAGATCCGCACGATGCCTCGGAGCGCCAAAAGAGTTACGCGGCAAGTGAAGAAAGGATTTGGAATTTGAAGCCGGAGATGAAGTATTTCTCGGACTCTCACCACGGAAAGGATTGATCAATCCAAAGAAAGGAGGCAAGTTTAGTCCAAGATATGTTGGACCTTACAATATTTTGCGGAGGGATCGGGAAGTTAGCCTACCGACTCGAGTTACCAGCACAATATGCAGGAATGCACGATGTATTCCACGTATCGAGATTGAAAAAGTATCAACCAGACCCGGAACATATCATCACTCGTGATACTCCTCCTCTGATGGAAAATTTATCCTACACTGAGAAGCCGATCCGGATTATCGACCAGCAGATCGTCGATTGCGTAAGAGAGAGATTCCGATGGTTAAAGTGGTGTGGCAAAACCACAACCTAAACGAAGACGCAACGTGGGAGATGGAAGAAGACATGAGGAATCAATATGCAGAGCTATTCTGAAGATAATTTGGGGACCAAATTCTTTTAAGGAGGGGAGGATGTGAAGCCCCTGATTTTTCCGAGCGTGTAATTGATCCTTTTATCGTCTATGTATTTTATCGACTATTTTACTGCGTCACTTTGACGTAAATATTAATAATAAATATATTTTTGTATTTAATTTCATTTTTATTTATTACTTGTGATCATAATCATTTATTGATTCTATTTCACATTAATGATCACTTAAATATATTTATCACGACGCTTGTGGATCTGTGTAAAATCATGCATCATATCTCACGCGTTTTCATACAATTGTTTTTCTCGCATTAACTATATATATCGCCACACTTGCACACGATCACCGCATCCACTGAGATTTCTGGCTTATCCCCTCCTGTATTCTAACCCATGCCTAAAAGTCGAAACCTGAAACAGAAAACAAAACTGGGAATGAAAGTGGCAGGTCGACCGGTTGACCGGTGCCTGCAAGTTTGCCAAACTTCAACTCGTTTTTGTATTGGATTTTTGAGAGGGCAAGCGGTCAACGTAGGGGGCGACCGGTCGGACCCCCCGTCGACTGGTCCCCCTCTGTAAAATAGTGCGATCTATTTTCAAATTTCTATCTCTACGCGACCTTTCACCCTGTAATCTTTTGACAGAAAAAATTGTACCGTTGGACATCCATATCAGCAAAATTTACTTTATCAATTTTGTACATTATTTCTTCATCTTGTGATCCAATCTTGAAGGCTCTCCTATAAATAGAGGATGATTTGAAGACACAAATGAGAATAACAACACAAGCAAATACACAACAAGAAATCTGCAAATTTCTAAGCTTTCATATTCAACACTCTTGTTGTATTTATAGCCTAAGTATTTCACTTTCACATCTTGAGGTCTAGGCTTGATTCTTGACTACACTTGCACTCAAAATTGTAATATTCATTATTCAGTTGTAATCTTGATTTTGGTCATCATTCAACACAAGATATCCTTGTGAGTACTCTTGTGGAAAGAATTCACTTGGGTGATCTAGGTGATAGGTGGTTCAAGAGTGTGGTGCTCTTGAGGTGTTGAAGAATTTGGTGTTCCTCAAGGTTGAAGATTGTGGTAATCTTCACAAGGTGCCATTGGAGATTGTGGTAATCTTCAAGAGAGATTGTGGTAATCTCAAAGGCGGTGTTGAAGAAGAGTGTGGTGCTCTTCAAGGTGATGTTGTAAGGTGTTGTATTAATTTTGGTAATTAATAAAATCTTTTTCTTTTTGAAATCCATCCCTGGATATACTTTGGGGTGGTAGAGGATTAGGCCCTAGGTGGGTTGAACCTCTATAAATCGACGCGTGTTGTTTACTTCCCACACCTTTATTATTGTCTTGGCATATTTGTTTCAAAAAAGAGGGCATAATTGAAAAGTTGGAGATAATCTATTCACCCCCTCTAGATTATCGTTGCCGCTTGACATACAAAAGATCCCCGTCCCCATCCCCGTCTTCATGGGGAATTTTTCTGATTCCCCACCCCGTTCGGGGCGGTTCCCGCGGGAACGGGAATCCATGCTCCACCGCCATCTCTAGATGAGCGGGTAACTTTGTCAAGTAAGCCAACCTAGTTGTCCTTCAAGGACTAAGCTAATTTGTGTTAACTCATAAATTATTTAAAAGGACTAAATCGAAAATTTGGTAAGGTTTATTCAACACTCCCCTCTTTCTAAACCTTACTACTCACCCCTTGGGACCTACAATATTTATTTTAATTGAAGAAAAATATGTATCCATATGTTATGTATATTATATACATGTATCCATCTATAGCATATATATATATATATATATATATATGTATATGTAAGAAGGCAAATGTACATAGTCTTGAATGAATTTTTCATGACCTATTTAGAAAGCCATTCAAAGAGTTTTGTACGCCAATCTTTTATTGTATTTTCTAATATAAACAGAGTTATATATAATGTAATAAAATAATAGAATATAAGTTATTTCTTTAAGACGTATTGCTCAAACCAAAGAAATATTGTCATTTGTAATTAAAGTAGCATTTGATATTTGATAGATACAATTATAATTCAATTAACATTTGATATTTGATTGATACATTGACACAATGAATTTAACAAAATAAATATCTTGAAAAAAAACTCAAGATTTTCTAATATTTGTTACAGAATCGTATATTGTTGAAACACTATTCAACTTCCAAAATTAAATTTCAAATATTTTCATTTGTTGATTATTAAATCAACAGTTTAAAATTTAGAAAAATATATATAATTTTGTTTCAAGAATTTGTTTTCCTATATTTGGCTAAATTGATTGATGATATGAGGAATGACAAGAAATCAGGGGTAATATGCTGAATAGTAGATTGTGCGGGATTTGATTTATTTTATATATTTTTTAGGATATTAGATATATATTAATATCAATATTAATGTTTAGCATTTTCATTTAATATCTATTGCAATATCGTTAGGATTTTGCAGTATTTATAAATTTAGCAAGTGGAAATAGGCGGAAAAAACCAATTAGCCAATAAATAAATTATATTCGTTACTAAAAATACAATCATTGACTTACAAAAACTAAACACTGCTAATTTTGGTTAACTCCAACACATGCGTTGGTTAGAAGAATTTTCTGAATGATTGGTCCAAATTTGTCTATCTTATTTTGTATCTTGTATTTTTTTATTTCACTTTCTATTAAGTCATCTGAAATTATATCATATACTAAAATGTTATTGTATGGTTAATATGTTGTTAGTAGGAAAAACTTAATACTATTTCACCACTATTATTTTGATATTCAGATTTATTTGAAATACTAATACTAATTATATCATATGCCAAATGGTTGAGTTGTAAAATCAAATTCAATAATCTCTTTTAGCAGAATAGTTGTATATCGTGTCTATCGAACGATACACTCCACAAGATAGATGATAAAAACACTCTTGCTTAGTACAAAATTTGGGTTCAACTCGTGATGTTGGGCGAATATTTTTGAGGAAGAAGATAATAGGAGAAAACGTGAAGATGAAACTATGTTTCTTTGTTATGCTTTGACTTTAGGATCAACAATGTTGAAGTGTCTCTCTAAAGCAATTGAAGTAGTATAATATGAGAGGATTTTGTATAAAATATATTTAAGTTAACGCAAATAATAAGTCGCAAAAATAACTTTGAACAAAACATTGACTATAATTAATTATTTTGGTAAGCCATGTATCTAAAGCTTGGCAACTTTTGATATAATAATAAATTGGATACAATTCGTAATTTTTTCCTAGTTTATGAACAATAATATTTGAACTAAATCTTGACTTTAAGTATCATTGCCTATTTACTTAATGAATAGCATTCTCTATAAATAATTGTTATGGTAATTTCTGTATCTAATCTTTGACTATATATATATAATTATATATATATATATATAGATTGAAACAAATAAGACCACATTATTAGAGTGAGACAGTGTGGACTAATCCTATCCACAAATTTCAAATTTTAGATGGTTGAGATTTACCCAATTTAATGGCCTTTTTATTTTTTTTAAATCAATAAAGGGTAAGATTGTAATTTTATTTTATGGTAGAATGAAATAGTCGCAGAGGTTTAAATCCAACAAACTACTTCATGCCATTTGGTGGAGGCCCACGTCTTTGTGCAGGATCCGAATTAGCCAAGCTCGAAATGGCCGTATTCATCCACCATCTCGTCCTCAATTTCAATTGGTCCTTAGTCGATTCCGATCAAGCTTTCGCCTTCACATTCGTCGATTTCTCCAAAGGCCTCCAATCACCCTCAAACACGTATAAAAACAAATGTAAAATTTGACTCAAGATCGATCACAATATTGATTGGCTCCACAACCTCGAGACCAGAGCCTCATCTGTTAACGTGGATGATGGTGGCTGGGGGAGCGATGTGGAGTTTTCCGATGTATTGATCTCAATGACAGTTTAATTGGTGCGATTTAATGGTGGAAAAAGAGATATTGTGAGTGGTATTTAAACTATGGCTGAGAGATGGAGTGGTGTAGCTGTTGTTGTAGGATTGGTGAAGAAGATGATGCTGACGTGGAGAAAACGAGTGCCTACGAGGAGGCAGTTAGGATTACTGTACACTTATATGTTTTTCGATGTATACTTATATGTGTTTTGTTGTATAAGTAGTTAATTTTTTATGTATAATTATGTTTTTTGTTGTATATTTATATGTGTTTTGTTGTACACTTATATTTTTGTTTGACAATTGTAATATGCAGTACAAATATGTTAAATATACAACATAATATTGTTAAATATACAATAAATATATGTTAAATATATAGTACAATAATGATCGCGTTTTTCTCTTTATTTATAACTGGTTTACTTAATCCACGGTCCCCACATGTTAACGAGCGTGATTCTCTCTCTCTCTCTATAATTGATTTATTAATTCACGGTCCCCACATGTTATTGTTTGACCCACTTTAATATGCAGTAAAATTATGCTAAACATACATTAAAATAGTGTTAAGTATACATCAAATATATGATAAGTGTGCAACATACTGCATGGCAGAGCACATGCGTGATTTTCTCTCTCCAGCGCGATTTTCTCTCTCCACACGTGATTTTCTCTCTCCTAATAACTGATTCCATATTTGGATGGTCCCCCACATGTTTGTTTTGACAATTATACCCTTATTTTACCTTAATTAAATGTTTAATGTAAGTTTAACTCCTATTTATCTTAGTCATAGATACAGATAAGGGAGAGTTGAGATGAGTCCACATTGTCTCACTATAATATGTGGTTTAACTGGATCCTCCCCCTATATATATATATATATATATCCATATGACTATCTATATATTTATATATTAATATCAATATTAATGTTCAAGATTATTATTTAATATAGATTGCAAGATCCACGGTTAAAATTTTACATTAAAATAATTTCCAAATTTAGGAAGTAAAAATCGACGGAATTTTTTTGGACCAAACTACTGCTATTATATATATATATATATATATAGATGAGTTGAATTTATTTATCAATTATACTATATATTGACTAATGAGAGAATAATTTTAGAATAATGAATCTGGATCAAATATGAGATATGAGTTCTACATGTATTATTTTCTAATTACGAAAATAGAAAATATGTACAAATTTGACAAAATTAGTTATTTTGACTGATAGGACTGAAATTATCATAACTAAAAAGTGTAAGACTAAAATTATCAGATCCTAAAAATTACAGAATCAAAATTGTTATTTTTGCTGAGGGGAAAAATTATCCCAGAACTAAAATTGCAACTTCAAAAGTTACAGAATTAATATTGCAGTACCCCCTATAAATACAAGACCAATTGCAATTTTCCCAAAATAAAATTATATTATATCCATTTTTATAACCCCCCCCAAACAACCCACCCACCCCGACAACCTATCACCATTCACCCTCATAGCTTTTGCTTATTCTTGTCATCCACCACTCCATTGCTTCACCTCACCATCTCCGTGGCCCGTCGCCACCTACTACTCCTCCTCCAACATATTCGTCTCGCCTCTCTCTGAACTGTTGGAAATTTTGGTTTTGATAAAGTAGATGTCGATCCAATTCTGACAAAATTTTCGGTGGCTAAATATTTAATTATGGAGGAATTAAATTATATATTATTAATCTACATTCCGAGTATATGTTCGTAGTATTTTTTTTCTCAAAACCGAATTTCAGTGAGTGACAAATTAATACACGAAGATAGACACACAAATGGGCATTATGTATAGATTATGTAAAGGGGGATGAAAGGCTTTTGCCTTATCCCACATGAAATACAAATCATTGTTTATCCTAATTTATTTACTAGAAGGTGTTATTTGTTGTATAAACTATAACACAAGTGGATGATCTCAAGTGAACCTCACGTGCGCGCCTGCACGGCCAGACCCTTTTGGCCCGGGTCCAGGTCCACTAAAGTTTTGCCACTCGAAAATGGGCTTGGCCCAGACTCAAGTGACTGTTGGACTGTTGGAGCCTGGGCCTGGGCCTTGGACCGGTCCGGCCCTTTAGGCCAGGTCCAGGTCCACTAAAGTTTTGCCACTCAAAAATGGGCTTGGCCCTGATTCAAGTGACTTTTGGACTGATGGATCCCAACGAATCTGGACATTGTTGATGTCCAGATTCATGTGACTGTTGGAGTTAGTAACTCCTACAGTAGTGGTCATCTGAAGAGAGCCCACTACTTGACTGTTATGCAGTAGTGGGGTGTAACACCTGGGATGTTACAATTGGATTAATGCCTCGCTACTTATTATTATATCCGGCAGTCTTTGGTTTGTCTATAAATTTATTCTTTGTGCATTGCGGATTTTACCACGAAAAAATTCATAGCATTTATCATACCTCAAAAATCAATTTTACGCATTCTCGCACTTAAAGTCCAATTTTACGAATTCGATTTCGTCTTCTAGAACTCACTTGGTCGGATTATGGACTAGAAGTATGACATGCAAATTATTGGCCAAATAAAAGCAATTATAAATAAGCACTCTAATTCATAAAATAGAACGTATGAATTAATTAAGAAAACAAATAATCTTATTAATATTAAAATCACGATTTCGATTATGCCCCTAAGATCCAAAAAAATATGTTAAACATTGATTACAAACTCATAGACAAATTGAATCAGTATTATAACATCATATAAGCACGAGAAAAGAGTTCTTAGACATAGAAAGAAAACCCGCTTCTTGTCAGGATGGATTCCCCTTCCAAGCCTTCAAGCTCTTGTGTGCTCCATTAGATTCAAAGCCTTGTGGTGTTCTTTGCGACCTAGCCTTTTGCTCTCAGAAGCTCTTCGATTCCTTCGTTCTTGTATTATTTGATGTGTTTTCTATATGGAATGATGTATTGATGGATGAATTTTCGTGCATAGCCTTAGGTCTCTTTTATAGATGCTTGGAGAGATCACTTGTAGAGTTTGAGTAGAAAAAGGAGACCAATTCAGCCCCAGTTACATTGCACGACCGTGTCAACCCACACGGTCGACTCGTGCGATCCGAATTTTATCTCAGGGTCTTCATGAACGTTGTAGATCTTTCTCTTAGCATTCCATGGGCACTTGAATCACCTCTATATCAATTTTATAGAAGATGTTATGGCCAGTATACTGAACCCTGCCAGTGTTGGAAACTTTTAGCTCGTTTTGACGTTTTTTGAAGGAAAATTCATTTTGTTTGACCTTCCATGCTTCTCTCCTTCATATTTTTGCTCGTACATTAGCTCTTGACCTATACTTTAGAACGTGATATCTCTTTTTATCCAATTTAGCTCCATTTTCTGCAAAATTCACAAGAGTACGCAGTATCACGCCCAACAAGGAAACCAAGCAAAATATATTGAATATGCGTGCAAATGCATCAAATATATATCATTTTAAGCCCTCAAATGCACGTATATTTTACACTCATCAAAATGATTTCTTTGATACTTATTCTCCAGTAACGAGGATTGCATCTATTCGGGTGCTTCTCATGATTGCTGCTTTGCACAATCTAGAGATTCATCAGATGGATGTCAAGACGATATTTCTGAATGGAGAGATAGATGCTGAAATATACATGGAACAACCTGAAGGGTTTGTTGCACTCGATCAAGAAAAGAAGGTATGCAAATTAATAATATCCTTGTACGGACTGAAACAAGCTTAAAAATAATGGCATCTTAAGTTTGACAATACGAAGTTGTCAAATGGATTTAAAAATCAACAAGTGTGATAAATGCATATATGTCAAAGGGACATTGGAATCATTTGTCATAGTTTGTCTATATGTAGATGATTTGTTAATCATGGACAGTAGTCTTGATACCATCATGGAGACTAAAAGAATGTTAAAGAGGAACTTTGACATGAAGGATATGGAGACTGCTGATGTAATCCTTGGGATAAAAATCAGCAGGACTTTTGATGAAATTATATTGTCACAATCCCACTTATATGGAGAAAGTGCTCAAGAAATTCAATGCTTTTGACAGTTCATCGTCTAATACGCCCATTTATTTAAGTGTAAATCTGGTTCTGCAGAACCAGGTGGCTCGGATGGAATACTCACGTATAATAGGCGATCGATGTACATCACAAATTGTATACGTCTGACTTGGCCTACATCAAATATGTTGAGTAGGTTCACGAGCGACCCAAGCCATGAGCATTGGAAAACGTTAACCATGATGTTAAAATACTTGAAGTATCCTTGGAGTATGGGCTATACTACTCGAGATATCTAGTCAGATTTGGAAGGGTATAGTGATGCTTTAGTTAGATTTTGGATTCAAAGATTCTTATTCCACTAGTAGATACATATTCACCATTGGAGGTGGTGCGGTATCGTGGAAGTCTACGAAGCAAATGTGTATAGCTCGGTCCACCATGGAATCGAGTTTATAGCTTTGGACAAAGTGGTGAAGAAGCGAGTTGCTTGAAACTTTTTGGAAGATATTCCATGTTGGAGGAAGCCTGTGCCTTCTGTGATGATTCATTGTGATTGCCAAGCGGCTATAGGAACGACACATAGCAATATGTATAACTATAAATCTTGACATATTCATCGGAGACACAATATTGTTAGACAGTTGATCTCAAACGGTGTGATGTCAATTGACTACGTAAAGTGAAAGACAATTTGGCAGATCCTTTGACAAAAGGGCTGAATCGAGATCAACTGAGTAAATTGCTAGAGGGAATGGGCTTAAAGTCCACAAAGTAAATAATCATCATAGTGGTACCCAACCATGATGACTGGAGATCCCAAGAACTTGGTTCAATGGGAAAACTAAACTATGAAGGTTATGTTGTAACACTTGGAGATAATGTTATAACCCATCCCTAGAGAGCAATACCAAGTGTTGAAACAAAGTTGTGGTGAGGATAAGTTATTTGACTTTTCTTGATTCCTACACCTCGTTGAGGTTGAGTATGGCAGGATACCCGGATAGGAGATCACCTATATAAGTGAGAAGTGTGGGCTACTTCAATGTAACACTTATGAATCCAAAGAGATGTTCATGACCGAAACGGACACAACATGAGAATAGAAGGTGTTGAGACCTTGTTGTGTTAATACTGTTGACTCAGTATACACCTTGGAGGAATAGTTCAAGGCATTGCATCCACTAAGCCATCAGTGTACCCGATGGTATTAACTACGGAAGTTTCAAAGCCATAAGCTACCTTTCCGAATGCAATATTGTCTCTTGAGGATTGGTTTACGTGTCTGCATTCATGCATACATTAATTTCCACTCATGTGGGGGATTGTTGGAAATTTTGGTTTTGATAAAGTGGGTGTTGACCCGACTTTGACCAAATTTTTGGTGGCTAAATATTTAATTCTGGAGGAATTAAATTATATATTATTAATCTACGTTCCGAGTGTATGTTCGTAGTTTTTTTTATTTCTCAAAAATGAATTTCAGTGAGTGAGAAATTAATACACGTAGATAGCAACACAAATGGGCATTATGTAAAGATTATGTAAAGGGAGATGAAAGGCTTTTGCCTTATCCCTCATGGAATACAAATCATTGTTTATCCTAGTTTATTTACTAGAAGGTGTTATTTGTTGTATAAACTATAACACAAGTGGATGATCACAAGTGGGCCACACGCGCGCACGCGCCCGCCTTGATCCGACCCTTTGGGCCCTAGTCAGTCACGTCCACTAAAGTTTTGCCACTAAAGAAAATGCCACTGGAAATGTGGGCTTAGCCTGGCTTTGAAGTGATCATTGGAGACACAAGGAGACCGGAATCATTGGACATTGGTGTCCAATTCGTGTGAAGAGAGCCCACTACTTGTTTATGCGGTAAGAGGGTGTAACACCCGGATGTTACAATTGGATAATGCCCACTACTTATTGTTATCTCCTGCAGTCTTTGGTTGTCTATAAATTCATTGTTGTGCATTGCAAATTTTACGAAAAATTCATGGAATTTATCATATCTCACGCAAAGGTGAGATTTAGATGCTAAAAAGAAAGCAATTTTCTCGCATTCTCGCACTTAAAGTCCAAAGAACCCGATCTTCAATATTTTTTAGTTCAAGGAGCTTCGTGTTAGTGGTGCTACTACACGAGAAGATGTAAGACGTTTCATCTTTGGAAGCAATACGTCAGACCGTGAGCACTAGCCGGGACGTAATTGCTTTGTTGAAAGAGATTTGTCTCGACTCAACTTTCTGAAAGTTCTATTGGAAAAGTTGTAATAGCTAGTTCATTTCCCTGTAATCTTCTGTTTCTGTTTTTTGCCATTTGAAGGCATTCCCGATTCTGTACTATTGTAATTAACATGAACAATATTTGATGCCGCCAACCTCATCTTCGTTTAGTTTCTCATACAACTTTTCTTTCTCTTTTTTCTTTTTAATAAGTTGGGAGTAGTGGCCGGAGGGGAGGGAATAAATTTCAAAGAAACTAATAGATACAGGGTTCGAACCCTAGTCAACACCCTTACAAAGTATGAGTGATACCACTTGAGATCTTGAGCTACAAGCTCGTGTTCACAACTTTTCTTTCTCTTTAGTTCCTTGTTATTCGCTTCACCAAATAGCCATCACCATGGCCACTGCGGTGTACCCCTTTAAATTAGTCTTTTTATCACCTTCAAAATATGGGCAAACTAGATATTAATGCTCAATAACTTATCATGATTTAGAGAAGAATATGTAGTTGAATTGGAATTTCATTTATATACAATGGCATAACCAGGACACTATAATGGGGTGGACCGATATACGAAAGAGGGGTGGATCGTATAGAAAAATCATATAAATCCTAACTAAATTTTTTTTTTTTTAAATTTGCTTAGTAATTTTTTTTTTTTTAAAAAGGGGGGTCAGGGCCCCAGTTATTGGCCCCTAGCTACGCCACGCTTTTATATATCTTGCCAGAATCGTCCGTTTATGATCCGAGGAAGAGATGAAAAGAGGAATAATGTAAGATACTACGAGTCTTTGCAATCACTAAAAAAAGGCACTTCTTGGTTTTTAGCTGAAAAAGTCATTGTGTAGTGTTTGCAAATGTCAACTTATCTAATATTTTTTTCTTTATTTAATCGGAAGCTAAAAGTAGAGGGAGCGATGTTTTAGATTTATGTTTCTACTTTTGCTTTGACGTTTACAAACAAGGAAATACTTTTTCAACTTTTTTACCAAACAACAACTTTTGATTCTCAACTATTTTTTAATTCTACTAAAATAAATTATTTCTTCTAAAAACAGAAGTTTTTGCAAACACTCCCATTGTGTGGTGTTGTCGATGAAAATGGAAGTCTTTGTAAATTGAATGGGAAAAAAATTTGCTCAACAAGTTTTTCGAAGGAGAGGTTTTTTTCTTCTTTTTCCAATTTTGGCTGGTCAAATTGGTTAGAAGAGAACAACAAAATTGAATTAGAACGAATTTTTGAAAATTTTTGCAAACAAAAAATTAAACCAACGGATTTTTATAAAACTAGCGATCCACCACGTGCGATGCACGGGTTATATATTAGTAAATATAATTCAAATATTTTTTGTTATTTTAATTGATTAAAGACTTTCAAAGGTAAGCGATTAGAGTCTAACTTTGTATGGAATAGAAAAAAATACTATAAGTTTTGAAATGATTGAATAATAATGCAACATTATAAAAAAATTAAATGAACATAAATATAGAATAGAAGAAATTATTATAAATTTTGAATTTTTTTAAATATAACATTGGCCGTTGAATTAGTACGGTCACTATCACTATTACCACCACATTCGACAAAGACTAACCCTAACTCTTATTAATCGACATTGTATACAACACCATCAACATAAATTGTCATCATTGAAACTTGAATAGAAGTCTTGGATTAGAAGATGTCAATGATATTTTTGGAATAAGGACTTTATGATCAATGTAATCTCTTGTAGACCTTGTTCTTTTTGAATATTATTGCCATGCCTCGTAGCAATCCGTCTAGTGCCATTGATAATCCAAAAGAATGATCTATGTTACATAATAATATAACATGTATTCCAACCTTCAAATTCAGCTCATTGTATGATTGAACTTTGGAACATTTAAGTATATTTAAAAATTATCAAAACTAAAAATGGATAATAATATAATACCATTTGTGATATCGGACAAAGAATAAATTAAGGTCAAATAGAAAATATTTTATATACGATTCAAAATTGATATTTTCTGCAAAAATAATTAAGATACAAATATTGAACTTAACAAAGAAACAAAAACAAAAGAAAAAAACAGAAAAAAGAAAAAAAAAAAAATAGCACAATGAGCCCCCCGCTTTTTTTTAAGAAAGCCCCAATTGAGTTAGGTATATATTTGTATACACAATCCAAACCATTAAAAATTAAACCCGCACGTGACCCTAACAATTGATAGCCGAATTCCAATTTTTCTAAAACATTTTACTATAGTATTATAGTTGTTTGATAATGCACATCTCGCCCCAAGTGCATAAATAATACAACACAAATGGGCTTGAACATGTGCTATGGAATGGTTCTCCTCTTGGGTAGGAGTTTAGTTCTCTTTTCTCAGTCTTGGTTCCCGGTTGGGCTATCGTTAGGGACCTCTCGATCCCTTTCTATCCATTTTTCTCCTCTTTCTTCCTCTCCATAGTCCGGTTTTATCTTGCCGATCACCCACTCTCCCACCATTTTCACCGTCTCCTTCCCCCTGTTCCTCCCCATCTTCCCTCGCCTTGTCCCTCCCTCCGCTAAAATTTTTCCTTTTTTCTTTTTTAAGTTTTTCTCTTTTCTTTTTCTTTTCTACCTTTTTTATTCTTCCCCCATAACCTTTTGTCGGCATGGACTAAACCCACTATCGGGTTGATCTGGGAGTTCTCAATATTCCTTAGGTCTAACCTATCACCTTCCTACACCTGTCATCCACAAAATCCTCACCGTTTGTTTGTCTCATCCTCGTCGGTCTCTTTTCCTTCGAGCTCATAACTTTCTTCTCGGGTTGTTTCCGCCATTTACGCCCTCTTTGGTTTTCTTGTTTGTGCTCACTTGTTTTCTTCTCCTTTCAACTGTTTTTTTTGTGCGTGCTGCTCTAACGGCTCTACTTATTGTCCGATTTTTGGCCCCTTTTCTTGAATAGGCTATGGAAAACTTCACGGTCAAGGAGGGTGAGATTGTCGATTTAGATGAGGACAACACAGGTGAATGATCCTTTGGTTAACCAAACAACTTGCATGTCTGGGTGGGAAGATTAGTATCGAAAAAAGCTTGGAAACCGTTCTACTTGATAGAAGTGATGAAGAAAGCATGGCGATCCAGGGACGAGGTTATTGCCAGGGAATGGGGAAAGGTTTGATCCTTTTCCGTTTTAAAATAAGGAGGATCGTGGATCGGGTTTTGGACAACCAACCGTGGCATTTTGATAATGACCTTTTGGCCCTAAGAAGTCTAAACCGAACGAGCATCCCTCCACTATCCAAATAAATCATGCGGCATTTTGGATACGGGCTTATGACGTTCTCCTATGGCGTGTATGAATCAAATCTGCTACAATCATTTCAAACAAATTGGGAAGCTTCAAGCACTTGACCACTCAATGAAGGCATGTTTGGAAAGTTCCTTCGCTTCAAAATACTAATCGATGTCACAAAACCCCTCGCTCGGCGATTACGATAAAAGTTAAGGACAAATCCTGATCCTACCGCTAAAGTACGAAGGACTCCCAACGTCTTGTTTTTACTGCTGTGGGCTCATAGGTCACTTCTTTCGTAATTGCTCGCACTACAACAAAAACGAATGCCAAGATATGTCAAGTATGGATTATGGACCATGGATAAAAGCCTCACCCCTCAAAAGAGCTAACCCCAAAAAGATGAGCGTACAAACTTGGTAAACCCACCCATTCGAACCCTTTTCCATAAAAACACCCAATCCTCGAACTCGAATATTCCTCCACCCCATCACCACCACCCGGACAACAAGCTACACACAAAACACTCCCCAACCCGTCAAGCATCTCCAAAATGAAACCCCGAGCTAGAAGCCACAAACATAGAACCAAACTCACCCGTAAGATCCTTCCCGAACCGGTCCTCTCGTCCCTCTCACTACTCCCCATCAACGTCAAAAGCATAGACGCCCGAAGAACCACACACCCCAACACCGGACCTTCACCAAAAATTACAGACCTGCCACCCATAATCACACAAATACCAACCCCCAACCCCCTCCCATTACACCCCATAACACCCATTCCAAACCTGCTGATAGAACCCTAGTATAACAACCATGACCACTACACCCAATCCCAATGCACAATTAATCCCACCTGATGACTACTCATACCAGCTTATCTTTTGAAAGAACCCAAACGGTCGATTTCTCTAAACCCACCAAACTTAATACACAAATCCCCCCTCATCTGAACCAGCCCCACAAGAAACCATGACACACAACCATCCAAAAAAGCCAAGAACAACAACCAACCTAAACGAAGAACCCGCAGACCTACCATACAATCATATTTCAACCCATTTTACCCGAAAAAAGAAACAGTGACCACACCACCACTCTAGACTCAACCCTCTCCTAAAATCCAACCAGGCGTCAAAAAAAAACTGAAGGAATTTGGTCTTTATGATGCCCCCTGCAAATTTGTACTAACGGCGGAGGTTGCCGGAAGCAACCCGCCGACAACAATGAGTTGCACGAGTTGGAACTGCCGGGGGGCTTGGGAACCAACCGAAGCGATTCAGTCTTTGAAAAACGATTAATCCGAACAAAAGATCCCGACATTGTATTCCTTATGGAAACAAAATTAGGTGTTACTGAGAACTTGATAAATAACAAACACGTTGGATTTTTCTCGAAATCATATCGTCGAATGCGATAGGTCAAGAAGTGGTAGAAGGGGCGGACTCTGTTTGCTTTGGAAGGATAAACTTTGCCAAGTAAACAAGAAGGAGGCTTGGGTTTCCGAGACATTTAATGTTTTAACGAGGCGTTGCTAGCAAAACAAGGTTGGCGGCTGATTCATGACGATCACTCTCTCCTTGCTGTGTCGCTCAAGGCCAGATATTTCCCTTCTAGTTCTTTCTTAGACGCAACTGATCGCTATAATCCGTCTTATACGTGGAGAAGCATCGTTGCGGGTAAGAAAATTCTAGCTAGGGGACTCCGCTGGAATATCGGGGATGGGAACAAGGTGAGAATTTTTCAAGACCCATGGCTCCCGGATCTACCCTTGTTCAAGGTGTCATCGCCTGCCCCTGCTCATACAGAGGAAATTCTTGTTTCAGAATTGATGGTGCCAGCTGCTCCCATGTGGAACCAAGGTAAACTTCTTACTTTATTCAACACACTGGAGATTAAGTGCATAAAATCTATTCCCATTAGATACAATAGAGGGGCGAACAAGTTGGTTTGGCACTGTACCAAAAATGGAGTCTATCAAGTTAAATCGGGGTACAAAATTGCTAAATCAATAAAAGAGGAGGATGAAAACATGTATTCGTCATCCGATGGGGAAAAAAAATCTGGAAATGGCTTTGGGCTTTAAATGTTCCACCAAAAGTGAAATATTGTATTTGGAAATGTCTACTGGGAGTGGTTTCAGCAAAAAGTGAACTCCGGCGAAAGGGCGTACAACTTGATCTGGTGTGTATAAGGTGTGGAGCTGCGGAGGAAACAACGGAACATGCGATTCGAGATTGTGTTTGGGCAGAATTTTATTGGGCAGCAGGCCCACTGAGGTTACCGCCTCCTCCACCGCATACGAGGGGGTCCCTAGCGGACTGGATAATTGCTTTTTCTGAATCAAAAAACTCTGAAGCACACTCTTGGTTTGCTATGCTCCTGTGGGCCGCTTGGTATGCACGAAACAGATTGGTTTTTCAGAGCAAGGAGATGAGCCACCAGGAATGCATCGCATTGGCGACAAGTCGACTTTTGGAACACGAAACCACCTACGCGAAGTCTACAGGAGAAAGACCGAAATCAGCGAAAACCTCTTGGGAAGCTCCAAGGATAGGCTGCTTCAAGATTAACACGATGCATCGATCCGCAGCAATATGGGCACGGGTATTGGGGTGGTTATTAGGAATCATATAGGAGAGGTAGTAACCAGCCTTACTAAATGGATGCCGGATGAATTCCCCATTGAAAACGCAGAAGCAGTGGCTTGCAGAGAAGGCATAATCCTAGCTCGCCGATGTGGTATTCGAACGATCATCATGGAGACGGACAGCCTGTCCATTCACAAGAAACTATCTAGGCGCGAAGAGGACCTATCTTACGTAGGAAACATTATCTCGGATATCTTGGAGTTATCTTTCTCGTTTGAGTATTTTAGCTCTAGTTTTGTCTGTAGGTCGAGTAATACCGTAGCGCATTTGTTAGCGCGTCATGCTTTTGTATCGAGATAAATTAGATCCTATTATTGGTGATGTACCCGAACACATTTTGAGTGTGGTAGCTTCAAACCACCTCACGAAGTTATGAAAATCTTTCTTTCCCGCTCAAAAAAAAAAAAAAAAAAAACATGTGCTATGGAATGACCCAAAAATAAAAAAGAGATGCAAAATGAAAAAATAAAAATAGATATGATTTTTTTATACGAAGTTTAGGTGGCCATTTAGGATACAAATCCGAAATTGGAAAAGTACGAAAATATATTTGGCGATTTTTTGGTTATGTGGCCATTTAGAATACTAATTCGGAAAAGCACGAAAAACTATTTTGTATTTTCACCGGAAAGCTATAGAATATCCTAGATTCATTTCTCACCATAGCCGCTTCAATTCCACATTTTTTTTTAAGTGAAGGCGTCTAAAAAGGTATTGGTCCCACGACCAACCAAATAGCTAAAGATGGGCTTATTAAAACTTCACAAGGCAAAATCTACCCTTGTAGAAAACCCTTGAAAGAAAAAAAAAAAAATAGTACCCCGAGAAAATCAAAGTGTTTAAACCCTTGTAACCTCAAGTCGGTTACCTAGCTAAAACAAAAGAAAAGCAAAAAACCAAAAATCAAAACCAAAAATCCGAAAGAAAAAAATAAAATCCCAACTAATAATAAGTGCCCAAAAGAACTCATTGAAGAACCCCGACATGAAGAACTAATGACGAAAATGATATAACAAAGTATTGTCTTTAGCCACGTAATCTTTTATGAATTCAAGATCGTCCCACCAAAGATTACTCATGGAATGAGCATGTTTAGACAAAACATTTGCCACCCCATTAGCCTTCCTAAGTACATGAGAAAACCCAAAATTGGATGCCCTTAATATGTCCTCAATAGTCGGGAAAGACGACTCCTATAAACCCAAGGAGTATTCCGAGAGAAGGTCGAAAATATCGAAACCACATACTCGGAGTCCGATTCCAACCAAATGAAATGCCAACCCCAAGCTAACGTGATCTCACAATTCCACGAATCGTACAAAATATAACTAAAAACAAATGAACAAAATAGAACAATAAAAAACAAAAAACTAAATTATTGAGAGAAGTAAAAAAATAGACAAACAATATTGTTCGGATCTAAATGAAACAACTAAACATCATCTAAGTCATGGCATATGATTTATATAGAACTAAGAAAAGAACGCCACGTAACTACATAACAACCGAATATAATAGAACTAAAAGAAAAAAATATTTTATCAACAAAAAAAAAAAAAAAGAAAAAAATAAAATGCAACGAGAAGTTCAAAAATGAACTAAATGATAGATAACCCAGCTCATTTTTTTCACTGCTTAACCAGGCCCACTTATTTCATGCTTAACACAGCCCAGTTGTTACCGATCAAAAAAAAAAAAAAAAATACACACCAGTTGTTAAGTCCAGTTCATTTAACAAACCCTAGAAACATATCATATCCACTTCAAGAAAATGAAACGGATATCGGGATCTACCTTCACTTCCGGGTTTTGAAGAATTCTTGTAAATTTTTTATCCTCCCACTCGTCTTTTATCAATATTAAATTCCTTCGATCAATTAGGGTAATCTCATTGTTTTCGGATCTTTATCACTTTTCAGATCTTCACGTTGAGGTAATCTATGTATCTCCATTTCATTTACGGTGATCTATCTTTTTCAATGCTTTTTCTTTGGATATTAAATTCGGGATTTTGGAAACGGAGCATCAAAACTTTTTTGATGTTCGTAATATTTATTTTTGTATAAGATCTGGATTTTTAAAATATCTCTCATTTTTTCAATATTTTTCATTATATTTATGTTCGATTTCCAAAAAAAAGGAAGCAATTTTTTTTTTTTTCAGATCGACGTTCTTGGTGTTTTCAATTTTCTTTAGTTGAAATAATATGTTCCAATTTTTAACCCTTCTTGTTTTGGGAAAATATCTTAGATTATGAAAATATATTCCAACTACGGATTTGGGAAAATATAAGAAAACTTCTTAGGTCGGGGCACACCATTATTTTTTTTTATTTTAAAACTGTTTTTAGGATAGATGTCTTACTAACAATGATTCGTATATATGGGTACAAACATAAAAAACAAGTCCTTCATTTTGCACGGTTTTCATTCTGGTTTTAAGCTAATTATTAAAGTCTTTACCATAAAAAATTACATTAAGACACACTAAAGAAATTTAACATAAATATGAAAGTTTTTAAGACAAAAATAAGGAATATTAGCCATACTATCAATAATATTTGAGTTACATGTATGATCATTTTTTTTTTTTCATGTCTGTGATTGTGATATATGTACACATACCTAAAAAGTCGAAATATCTAGAATAAGTTATCGAGATTGCTGATCTTCGAAGAAAATTGATTATGCAAGACAGCCTGATAAGTATATTTACCATTATATATTGATTTTAGTTTTTATATTTAATTTGAATTTTTATTTTTGATTTGTTTTTAGTACCATTTTTCTAATAAAAAATAAATATCAGGGGAGATATTCTACTACCAGCTTACCAACAAAGTCAACCATAAGCTAATATGAACAAATTAAAACTCATCATCAGGTAATAAATCATAAATAAATATTCTTTTTTTTAATTGTAACATACGAAAATTTTCTATCATCAATTTCTTCACACATTATTTTTTTATTTGAATCCTTACATCTTATGGGCGCAGTACAATCCTTGAAAGCTTGATCATCTTCCAAAAGAAGCTTTGTCTTCAATGCTCATTTCACCTTCAAATTAGTCTCCCCGTCCAAGTTCATAGTCTCAACATCACAAATTCCATTTTCATAACTGGAAGATAAAAGAATTAAACCATAAGTAGGTAATAATTTATCATTTTCTCCTTTAATCGTATCTCCTTAGTCCAACCATAAGCTTAATCGAGAGTTTAGGACCAAAGACATCTTCTCTATTATGTGTATTATCTTTTAGACAAATATAAAAGACATGCATTATGAATGTGCATGTTGAAAAACAATAGCATAAAAATCATGCATTATAAATTGTATAATAAAATAAAGGTGCACGTTAAAAAAATTAGTTAACATACCTCTTTATCAATGCACACGCTAAACTTTAAGGATTTGGGTTGTTGCCAAAATCGGGAACATTGTAGATGTGCACACAACATAGGCATTTTTTTTGGGTTGAGATTTTTAACCAAACCGACAATGTAGCCATAATTCTATTTTTCTTAAATAGTTTTTTTGCAGATTTGGTGTATTTGAAAATGATGTAGATCTGCTTGAGTATTTCTAGATTTATTGGCGTCACGGAAGATTTTGCCTTCATGGATGATGTTATTTATAATGGTTGATAGCTTGATACATGGTATTGAATGTGAGATTATTTTTAATAGTATATTATTGGAATAAAGGATTCCAAAGAATTATTATATTCAAAAATAGTTTAATATTTTATGTATAAAGCTACCGGGAATGATTTTAGACTCGCAACGCGTTTCACGATGATATTTAATGAATGACCGCTATTTATCTCGACAATTAATGTTACTTCTAAAATCGTGCGCAATCAAAATTTGAGATTTCCATCTTCAATGATTTATATAACCCAATTGATGAATTTACATTACCGATGCGGACATGGGCATTAACAATGCATCTGTTGATATCTTCGAGACAAAATACGAAAAAAGTAATAATCTTAATATCGGATGTCGGTTTTCAATACGGAAAAATAATAAAATATATAAGAAATAATAAAAACTTGAATTTTTTTATTTTAGACAATTTCAAAAATAGAAATTCATTTTTGGCGGGAACTTTCCTAATATACCACTATTCAACTTTTATATATATATAGATATAGATTCTCCCACAACCATCCAGAACCTAAATCTTTATGATTAATGTGGGATCAACATTGTGTTCCAGTGATGGATACTTGTGTTGTCAGGACGATTGATCCGTGTTAGATATCATATGAGCGTGTATGTCCCTTTCCTACTATCCCTCATTCAATTACTAAAAAAAACTTTCTGATTAATGTTACGGTTTACTTTTCCACTTAATCAAAAAAAAAAAAAACAACTCGCTTGTAAGGAAACCACATTTGAACTTCGGAATTTCATAATATGTGTTTGTTTGTGGATATAGCCCTATACTATAAGTATGTATAAGTTTTCATCTGTACGTATATGTTTCTTGTAATCAAATATTTCAATTTGAGTTGGTTATATTTTCTAACAAGTTCATAATATGTAAAATGATGAACTTTCTCATTTCGTATGTAATAAATGTCATTATTAATATAATGACTAACATATATAATGTAACATAAGTATGATAATTGATAAGTTTAATGACTTATGACTTATGTGATCATCCGAGACACAAATGATTATCAAACCATTAACTAAGCAAGTTGAGCATTTGAAGGTTCTATCAAAAATAAGGTTTTAACAAACACATAAGCTTGTTAAGCTTTGACTAGTATTTTCACTCTTCCTGTGCACGGATATTAATACTTGAAGATGTTAGGGATTATAAAATTGCCCCCAACCCAACTATGTAATGAGACATACAGTGTCGCTCCTCCCCATCCTATCCCAATCCCGATATATGTTTATTTATGTATATAGATAGGAGCGTATATAGATACGTAATCCCAAGGGGGGGGGGGGGACAAATCAATAAAAATTAAATATTTAATACTAAAAATTAATATTATAAAATAAAATATACATTAAAATAATTGAATTTTCAAAAATTTTGGGGCGGTTTTGGATAAGAGAGGGTACGCCCCTGTATATAGAGTAATAATAAGGAGTCTAACGGTGAGCCCTCAAGGAGCAAAGTGCTGCTTGAATAATCCAAAATCACACTATAAATGAAATTAATGAACTCCAAAACTTAGAACATTAACATGATACATGAAAATGAAAAAGATTCGAATAACTAAACATAAACATGAAACTAAAAAAAATATTATAGCATCGCTCACTCTTTGCAAGGGTATCAATTAAGGTTTAATCCTAAATTTTACAACTTTTTAAGATTTATTTCATCCCCTCCAACTACTCTCCAAACTTATTAAATAAACTAAATTAAAAAACAATATATAGATTTTAAAATGAAGATATATTCTATTTAACCATATATATATATATATATAAATTGACTTTGTAAATTAAAAATATCATTTAAATATTAAGAACCTTAATGAATATACCGCTCCATTGTCGTCTCCGATTTTCCTTCCCGCTTTTTATCCCAAGGTGATCCAAAAACTGCTTTCCCCGATCCGTTTCTACCCCTAAATTGTAATATTGAAAACTTGAAATTCTATAATATAGTTATTTGTTGAAGGAAAATTAACTTATGCATCCAAACCATGAGCGGAGACAGGGGCAACCTGGCCCCCGCTCCCCCATTTAAAAAAAAAATTATAGTAAGTTTTTTTTTTAAAAAAAATTAAGTAATTTTATTATTTTTATCTGGCCAACTCCATTTCCATGTAGAGGCCCACCCCAATATATTTCCTAGCTACGGTATTGATTCTAAAGTTTAGTAAGAATCTAAGATATTAAAAAAATTAAAGAAATTACAATCTATTATGTGTATATTAAATTTATGTAAATGTTACATCTCCATTGTAAGTTATGTAGAATTTATTGTTGGGTTTTAATTGCCCTCTTTAAGTTATCATCTTTGTTGTATTATAAATAGTAAGTGAAAGTGATGAAAAAAATACAACAAAAGACAAGACAAAATCTTTGTTATCTCTATTACTCTCTTTATTGGCATTTTTCTTGATCATTTATTCTACATATCAAGTAGTGTAATTTTTATTATCTTATAATACGTTATCAAAGACGATCAAGCTCTCCTTAAAATTGATTAATCATGTTATTTACTAGAATTGTCTATGCATGTAAAATTCTATTCGTCTATATCCATATATTCCTTTTTTTATATCCTATTCTTTTTACCATAATTCAGTATGCATTGAGCTCTTTCGTTTGTTATATTGCTTACAAACTAAGAGTTGTCCATGCTTAGTTATAATCCTCTTGTGAATACACAAATAGAAGTTACTATGAGTTTGTTTTTGTGTGCAATGTGCCTTTCGCTTTGTCATTGATTATGACATTAGCATGGTGCATTGCATGATGCTCGTTTGGATCTGATACGTTGTTACATGGGGAGGACAACTATTTATTAATTTTGCTATGATTTTGAGTTGGTGATATCATTCATGTCAATTACTGGTCACAGACATGACTTTGTTTAGTCACATATACTTGTTAGCAGAAGAAAGAGAATTTTAGTAGGAGTGCAGAGTTCTTTCATCCATTGCATTTTTTTTTTTTTTGGGGCTGAGTTATATGGTAGTGTTGTTTCTATATGTTGGATGATGGCAGAAACAATTTTGTTCCATGATTCAGTCAAAACAATTCATAGCTGCTTAGTCTTAACTTTTGGGACTTTCTAGCCAAAATTTGTTTTAGAATCACTTGCTGAAGAATCTTGGATCGTCTATGTGATATTTATGGATGTGGTTTCAGTATCACTTGCTGAAGATCTAGGTCGTCTATGTGATATTTAATTGTGTTGATCGTTGTCATTACTATTCTAGTTTTGTGTCTACGGCAACAGTAAATAGATTGTTTAATATTTTCGTAATATTACTGGTGGTGATATGTCTCTTTTATTAATAAATGTGTATTGATGTTCTCGTAAAGAATAGTAATGGCAAATCTAAACAAATTGGACTTTACCCCGTTGGGCATCTCCAGCCGAAACTATTTATCATGGGTTCTTGAGGCCGAACTACATCTAGCCAGAAACGATTTAGGTGATGCCGCGAAAGAAAATAATAAATTATCCTCGCAGGATAATGCTAAAGCTATGATCCTTCTTAGACACCATCTCCATGAAAGTTTAAAGAATTAATATCCTACAATAAAAAGTTTAAAAGACTGTTTCGACCACCAAAAGACTGTTATACTCCCTCATGCAAGATACAAATGAATGCAATTGAGGTTGCAAGATTTTAAAACAATCAGTGATTATAATTCGAGCATGTTTAGAATCGTATCTAAACTACGATTATGTGGAGACACGGTTACTAATGTCATACTCCAGTAGTAGTATCGACAAAAGGATTTTCCTAAATATTCTCAACTTATTTCATGTTTGTTGGTGGCTGAAGAAAATAATGATTTACTTATGCAAAATCACCAAGCCCGACCAACAAGTTCAGCTCCATTACCTGATCCAAATTCAACATTCCCTGAAGTGAATGTTATCTCCTCCAGTCGAGGGTGTGGACGAGGTCGTGGTCACACTCGTGGTCGTGGACGTGGATATAACAATACTTGGATCAATCCCAATCTTCATGGAAATAAAGGAAGGAGTCCAAATAAAAACAATCCACCAAAACACCTACACCTAACCATGAAACGGTTTGCTATAGGTGTGGTATGACCGAACATTAGTCTCATACCTACCGTACAACACCATATCTAGTAAAGTTATATTTAGCCTCAAAGAAAAAAGGAAAGGAAAAACGTGTGGAGACTAACTTCATTGATGGAGAAGGCTCTGATAAAACCCATCTAGATGTATCGAATTTCTTTGAGATCCGAATAAAGATTTTCCAGACTTTGGATTGAACCCCTCAAGCATTCCAATAACGGGGATGGAGTTTATTGGCTAAGTGTGTGATCTTATATTTAAGTATTTTATCATTTAGTTAAATAATATTATCGTTGTAATGTTTTTTTAATTAAAATTAAATAAATAAATAAATTTTTACGTTTAATATATTGTTCTCATCAACTATTGTTTTTTTGTTATTTGTTTAGACCAAGAAATAGCTAGGTTCAATGGTGAAGAGTTGTGCCTTATCGATGGTGCTACCACTCACACTATCTTAAAAAATAAAATATATTTTCATAATATTCAAATGGAAAAGAAAATTGTAACTACTATATCGGGTATTACTAATATAATAGAGGGTTCTAGAAGAGCATCCATTTTTTTACCCAAAGGGAAATGATCAATATAAAAAATGCTTTATATTCTAGTAAGTCTCAAAAAACTTACTTAACTTTAAAGATATTCGGCAAAATGACTACCACATCGAAACGTGAAATAAAGATAGTATTGTATCTTATAAAACTGATCAGAAATGGTCGTAGAAATGATACAATATCATACGCCCATATTATGTGGCACATATATTGATCCAATTAAATCAAATAGTGTCACTAACCAGAAGTTAGTTGATTATAAAATATTTTCTTTCTGGCATAAAAGGTTAGGTCACCCAGGTAAAGCAATAATGCATAGAATTATTGAAAGTTCACATGGGCACCCACTTAAGAACCCGAAGATTCTTACAATTAATGTCTTAACTTGTGCGGCTTGTTCTATCGGAAAATTTGTAAAAAGACCGCCTAAAATAAAAGTGAATTTGCAATTTCCTATGTTCCTTGACCGAATTCAATGAGACATATGTGGGCCTATTGTAATTTAATGTCATGAAATTTATAAAAGTACAAGCAAACCTAATTTTCTTTAAGAAACTGAAATTTTGCCCACCTTTGACTCAAATGCCGCTTTGATGATGTGTAGGATGGAATCCTAATTGTCGGGTTCGATCTCGTCTTCTACACAAAACAACAAAATCATTTATGTACATTAATTCTACTTTAGTAAAATACAAAATACTTTAATATTTTGATTTCAAAAGCTATCTATTATCATTATTATAATTTTTATTAATCTGGTTTTATGATCTTAAAATCAATAAGAACTTTCTTAATAATAGTAATTGAGATTGATTAATAATAGTTTAATAATGTTCAAAAGTTCAAAGATTTATCACTGAATTCTTAACTAATTACAAATATAAAATTCAATTCCACATAAAAATTACGGTTAAGATTACAATTCAGTCCCATGAGTAGTTAGCTTGGAATTTCCAGATTAATCTTTTAGGATAAAGAATTATGGATTACTAAGAACAAATTGGTATGATCAATAAATTATGACAAAGAGGTTAACAATGCTCGGTCTGGACCTCATAGTATATATATAAGGTAAAAATACTAAAACAGACAACTTAAAATAATTTACAAAATGGTTCCAATTTTTATGCCATTTGTGGTAGTTGACCCATATATTTATCAAATAAAAGGAAAAACATAACTACAACAAAGATCAATAGCATTGTTTACATATGAATACAAAATAATCAATAAACCAACCACTTTTTATATATTGTTCAAATTAACAAAAGAGAATAATTCCTCTTGGAGATCCTTACTAATTTCTTCTCTGATTGCCACCGCTCTCGCGATATGCTTTCTTTTCTTTTCTATTTTCTTTGAACTTTTGCCTCAACCGCATGAATGTTTTTGTTTGTGTCGGTGTGAGTGTTTATATGATAGTTGCATATTTATCCGAATTATACTAAGGCGGTGATAGATATATAAGGTATATGATACCGGCTCGCTTTTTTCTATCTGCCACGTGTGTGTTAATGTAGTAGTAATGTAATGTATTTGATAAACTTTTGATTTAGATTAGAATGTGCACACATCAATTAAATAAAGATAATTAAAGCTCAAATATTTATCATTTCGATATTTACATAGTTCATTTAAATGTGGGGTCTCATACTCTCATCTCCTTAAAAGAATTTGGCCCTCAAATTCCATCCTGAAATATATTTTTTTTTAGAAGAATAGGCATTCATATAAATCAGGAGGAAACCTCCAAAGCAATAATGTCTGATACATGTTCAGGGACAGAGCTATTCTCTAACCCTTGATCAATTAACGAGAAAGCAAAATGGGCAAGGTGGTGAGCCACCGAATTAGCCGAGCGTCTAACATAACTAGGAATGAAACTACAAAAAGAAGATGATAAAAGCTTGATTTCTTCCACAATGCGTCCCAGGTATGAAAAGTCTGGTTTGGTTGATTTCATCTTGTTGAAAATAATGGCACTGTCCGTTTCAAGTATAATCTTCTGGATTCCCATTGAATGTGCTAGGAGAAGACCTACCTTACATACAAGAGCTTCCGCAACATCCACCTCGATCTCCTGTGAGAGGAACATAGTCACACTGTTTAATCGTTTCCCTTCACGATCCCTAATTATTGCTCCCAAACTTGTTCCTTGTCCCCACATTATAGAGGCATCGGTATTGATTTTTGTCCAAGATTCCTCCGGTTTACTCCATACTTCTATTGTGCGAGAAGTCTGTCGGAAGATTCCCCGTTCGAGCGCCTTTGAGTGTTCTTGGAGTCGTTTCTGGGCTGCACTGAAACACCATAAGAAATCCAAGTCTTTATGTTTAAATGTTTTCATGTTTCGCGCGTGCCAATCCACAAAAGCATCACAAAAATGTTATGAATCTCTAAGTCTCCCTGTTCCATAAACTATTCTATCCATTCTGTTAGCCCAGCTCTATTCGACTTGTCACCAAGATTGATGCAAAGTGGGGAAATCGCCCAAAACATCTCCACCCACGGACAGTCGCGTATCGCATGCTCCAATTTTTCGACCTCAAGGCCACACCTGCTGTAATAAGGTTTGATGTCCACTCCCCTTCTCTTCAGTGCTATCTTCGTTGGCAGAATTCCCTGAAGGAGTTTCCAAAGAAAATTCTAAAACTTGTGTGGGATCCGAAGTCGCCATAGCCATCTCCAGATTTTCAGATTTGTACCCGAACTGGACGCCACACTTTGAGCACAATCTTTCATCCCCTTGGTAATTCTTAAATCCCAAAATTTAGAAGATAATTTCCATACTTTAGTCAGCCGAATTTACATATGTATTAGAAGGACTCCACCTCAATAACTTAATCTTATCAATTAAATTATAAATGCATATCCTGACAAATAATTTCTATTATATTCTTCATAAGTATAAATAAAATGTGATAATCTTTACTTATGAGATCAAGATCTTTTTATTGGTAGAGTTATATTCTAAAACTTTCACCCTTATAACAGATCTTTTGAGTGTTGAGGAAGAAAGAAAGTATGCTTATAAATCAGCATGCTATTTGAATGTCAGTCCCGAGTTCCAAGAAAGTTTAAGGGGAAAAAAACCCAGTGTACATCTCTAAAGGTGCCAAAACTAATAAACTAATTATTAGTTGGAAATAGATAGTTTGTCGTTAAGAGATCGAAATCTTTCTTTCAATATATTTACCACCTTAAGAATAACTTTTCTATGAATTCCTCTTAAGTCAAGGTAACTAAACCCTTAATTTAAAGTCTTATAACAAAATTTAAAACTCATAACTTAGCTTACAGAAATATAAAGAGTTAGAATAACTAGCAATGATTTCTACAACTGGTCACCCAAGCACGCACATTTAGATTTTCATCATACATCACCCCACTCTTATATTATATAAACTCAAGTACTATTAGTAAAAATGAAATTCCTTAGACTCAATAATCAAATAAAATATAACCCAAGTAACAGGTATGCACAAGAGGAATTCCTATACTTTATCATAATATTTGTTCATCATTTACATAGTCATTCATATACAATCCCAAAATGTCATTCATGTGTCACTATTATACCCAATATAAATATTGTTTATCTAGATTAGTGGCTATCTATATCGTCATAATACTTGTACGCATCCATTGTGCATATATACTACTTAATCGATTACACATAAAAAAAAATTCGAAGTCATATTCTATTAAGAACTTAACCTAATCTTCTCATCGCGATGTGTTGCATAATTAACCTCATTTATCTTCTTCTCTTTTGCGCTTATTTATTCTCCGAGACCCTTTAGTGGTTTGTTGATTTTTGTTTCTTACAGGGCAATCTCTCACCTGATGCTGACCGTTGCCATATCTAAGGCATTTTCCCATTTTTTTCCAACAATGCAATAATTCATGTCCCTTTCTGTTACAATACGAATATAACTTCATTGGTACCTCTGGTTTCTTTCCTTTTTCAACATCACCAACCATTTCGTGATTTATCTTCTGAATTTTCTTTCCACGTTATGCTGCTTGGTTGGAGGATGATGGTTTGAATTTATCGCCCGTCTTGTTCTGTCTGCTTTTGATGTTCATTATCGTTGTAAGTGTCGTGAGGTGCCTCGGTCGGGATGACAAAAGGATCATATGATTTTTTCTCTTGATGTAGAAGCGTTTGCAGTATATCAACTTGTTTCAGTAACAAAACTATATGCTCTATTTGTTGTTGGTTTAACTCTCCTACTTGTAGACTTTGTGTCAACTGCTGGCGTTGTTGATACCAAACAGAGTTCTCGTGGTTTAATACCTCTACGAGGTTTTCCTAATCGACAATATGATCACGTATTCTTTGCATTTCCTCACTAGAAGTGGTGTCAAGCCTAGAATTCCATACAAACCGCTCCCTTCGTGAGGCCATTCCTAAACACCAATACCTTAGTTAATACATCAATCAAATAATAAAGAAAATATGATATACACACATTCACTATATTAGCTAATATTTGAATGCTACATCAAATCAGCACTCAGTACGGAACGATCAAGACCCAAACATAGGAAATATTCCAACATCAAATAACTAATAAACCAATTTAACATTTAATAAAACCAATCTGCCACTTAGATATATCTCAACTAATCATATCTCATCTATTAAACCTCAGAACACTGACACACCAAGCCAACAATTACAGGACTAATAATGCTAAAGAAGAATACAACTTTCGACAAGAAAAGAAAGGCGCTACACCTTTAATTAAGGCTATGCACAAGAAAAGAGTTAGAAAAATAATATCTCAAATATCAGGTTACAACAAAAGGGTTCAAAACAATAAATCATCGAAGGATGAGACGAAATACAAAGTGAGGTTATCTAAAAGTTGGATGCAAATTCAATAAAATAACTAACGTAGGTAAGGATAACAATTTCCAAGAGATTGACAAGGGACTCGGAATCAACGTGGACTACTTGAAGAGTGAATGTGCTTAAAAAAACTTAACATTTAAAAGAAAAACATTAAGCATATTGAACGACCGACAATTTCAGAAGCAAATGATGATGCCAAAAGTGAGGGGGAATGACAATTAATGTATGTGTAGAGGTGATTACATAATAAATCAACACCAATAAAGGAAAATATATGCAATTCAGTAAATAGGTTCTGATGAAGTGTTAGAAAATTGTCAAAAAATGCAACAAGTCAACTGCAGACACTTGTCAAGCAAGCATAACTTACAATATTCTCAAAGCTTATCAAGAAAATTCCTCAAGCTTATCAATATTCTCATAACCTTCCAACACACAATGTGAAGGAAAGATTACTTCAACCAGTTGAAAGAAGGAAGAGTTTTGTTGACATGATTTTTGGTCAACAAAGAAAAATAGTGAGTTTTGATATCGTGGGGGAGTAACTCGAAATAAAAGACAACCAAACAAGGGCTAATTCAGCCTTTTTATTGAATTAACCGAGCAGAACATGTCTGGTCGGCTATCGGTTTTTACAACTTGATTTTTGTCTTTATTTCCCTTCTTTTGATACTCTCATATTTTCTGTCTTTTTTGTTATCTCTCTTATTTTTATCGTTGTTTTTTCTTGTCCTGTATTACAATCCATTTTTCCCCCTTTTATACTCAATCATGGGGTAATAATTGTTCAGGTAATGGGACATTTGTCTTTTTCTCAATTACTCCTAGGATATCCTGTAGGGTATATCTAGCTTACTATTTGCAACTTTTCCTTAAATTAATGGTGCTATTTACGGTGCGCGTGGGAAGTACCATGTGTTGGGAGAATCTTGTTGACCTAGAGGGAATATTGCTACTTTTGAGGGACTATTTTATTGTGGGCATGTTCTCTTGACTATTTGACTGGCGTCACTAGGGGGTCGCCCTTGTCACGTGCGTTCTGCTCAGTAAAGTGCTCGCTTGAGTCCCTATCTGACTTTGTTCACTGGCCGAGCTCGGTTTGTGCCACGTCGCAGCTCGGGAGCTTTCGTCATTTGGCTCGACGCTTTCGTCACCGTGAGTCGTCTGGTCGGCCTGGCGTCGTCATTGGCTGAATGGTCATGTGGCTTTATTTTTGTTGAGCTCGGCTTGGATGTCTTTGTTTTCCTTTGGTCGGCTCGGGTGTCATCAATGGCCCCCAGGTTTAATTCCAAGGAGGGTATTTATTCTGAGTCGGATTTAAACTTTAAATGCTAATCATGAATCTTAAATGAAGGAGAAACCTTAAAAGTCTTCAGTTACTGACAGCTATCAACTGGTATTAAATGTTGAAAACAGCGCATTAATTGGGTGCTATGATGGCCGACACGTGGCATTCAACGGTTGGACCTTTTTGCATAGGAAACAGGGAGACATGACCATTTTTGCAGGGATATGACATCTCCTGCAGTCTTCTGAATCCGAAAAGACGTGCCTGTTGGGATGGTGCTCTACTTCCGAGGAAAGTTACCCTATAAATACCCCATCCCTCTTTCAATTCATACTTTCACATTCATCACTTTTCGAGCAGCATCAACAGAGACCGAGCAGGGTTTTTAGGTCGGCTTAGGGTACCAGCGTTCAGAACACTTAGGTACTTTTTTCAAATTTCCTCTTTGATCTTTTCCCTCTTTTCCCCAAAAAATATGTCTGTTTCTGAGGATAGCCAAAACCAAAATCGTAGTTTTGAGGTCGAGGTAGAGGATCCCCCTTCTGACCCTTCTGTTTCTTCTTCCCCAATGAGAGAGATACGGCTTTCCAGCCCGAGCGTTGTTGAGCTTTCGAGTTCGAAACCTACCCTTGAAGCAGAGGTTCCGTTGGAAGAGACGCATATCGTCTTTTATCCAATGCCCGTCACCATCATTCATGAGGGTATAGTGTACAAGCCGGGGTTAGTCCAAGAGGAGCCCAATGAGGAGGCGAGGAATTCAGACCCTTTACAAACTCAGCCAGAAGACATAAATATGGATCCTGTACGTCGCGAGCCAGAGGGGAACAGAGCGGCCGAGGGTGCGGAGGCCACGAGACTGGCCGGGCAAGGCCAAAGGGTTGATGAGCGGGCTGGTCACAAAGATAGGGACCCAAGGCGAGGAGAAGGGCCCCTGTTGCGTGTGGAAGGTGGTTGGAGGCCGTCTGATCAAAATGAGCAGCAGCCCAGCATGCTGATTCTATTGGAGCTGGAGGCCCTCTATCAGACTTACGTGATTACGCAGACGATCAATTTTTGGTTGTCGGATCATGCGGAGGTGCCCGAGCACCCACCGGAGGGGTGCATGGCCGTCTATGCCCATAGTTTTATTGTATGGGCTGAGGTTTCCATTACCATGCTTGATTACCCAGTGGTTTTGGAAGTGGGACCTCCCTCTGTCCCAGGTGCATCCGTTGACCTGGGGCCGCATTATTGGGCTGCTCGTCCTCTTTCACCAGATGGGGTACGAGCGCTCCCACTTTGCCGAGCTGAACGAGTTGTTCGTCTGGAAGGCGACTCTAGCGACCCTGGGCCAGGGCAAACACAAATGGACCCTGAACGAGCCGAACGAGCTGTTTCCAAGTATTGTGCTCGGTGCGTGGCTAAGTCTTTTTAGGGAAATCATTTCCAAGATTTGTGCTCGGTGCGTGGCCGAGTCTTTTTTTGTGTAATCATTTCCAAGATTTTTAGTGCAATCTTTTTGGTGCTCGGTGCATGGCCGAGTCTTTTTTTATGGATGTCGTTAAGTAGAACTCACGGAATATCAGATGAAAGGATAACTTCATTACAGTTGCCCAGGGTTGACCATTTTGGGCCCGTTATTAACACTTCAGGATATCTCCATTGTGTTGGAGTAACATCTAGATCTTTGGAAAATGCCTAGAAATCCCAGGCTTTTTCCTCGATAGTATTTATTCAAGTAGTTCACGTTCCACGGATGGTTGAATTTTTTCCGCTTTAAATATTCGAGCTAGTATGCGTAATTTAACAAAGCCTTGCTGATTTTGCTCGGGTCTTCCCAGTATGTTTGAAGTCTACACTCACAGTTGCTCCATCGGACTTCTCGTCTTCCACAACATTTATCTCCGTGGGCCGGATCTTCAAAGAGCATTCTCGAGATTCTCTCTGATTCCCTTTATGAATTCCTTCTCCGCTTGAGGTCGGAAACTTGACGCAGAAGTGATATACGAGACAACTCCTTTCAGGTGGTAAAGTAGAGGCCGACCAATGATGGCATTATACTCGGAGTCTGAATTGATTATTTTGAATGTGGTGATGATGGTCCTCTTATGCGTTCCCTGGCACATCCGGATAGATAAATCTACTTCTCCCAGAGGGGTGATTCTTCCTCCACTGAATCCCAGAATGTTGTTATTGCATGGCTTTATATAGTGGTCGTCAATGTTCAGCCTTCGAAAGGCCCTGATATAAATGACCGAGGTGTAGCTGCCTGAGTCAACCAAAATCCTGTGCACATGGATGTCCAGGATAGGATCCGTGATTACCAGAGGGTCCGGGTGGAGGTGCACTAGCTGATTAGCATCCTGGTCGGAAAAAACAAAGTGCCCTATTGGTCGGCCTTCTAGGATCTCCACGATTCTGACGTGCTATTGTAAGTCCAAGCAGCTACGATAATCTAGAGGGGGGTGAATAGATTATCTCCATCTTTTCGATTATGCCCTCTTTTTCGAATCAAATACGCCAAGACAAGAATAAAGGTGCAGACAATAAACAACACACGTCGATTTATAGAGCTTCACCCCACCTAGGGACTACGTTCTCTACCACCCCAGTATATCCGGGATGGGTTTCAAAAAAGAAAAAGAGTTTTATTAATTACCACAATTAATACAAATTCAACTTACAACAACACCTTGAAGAGCACCACACTCTTCTTCAACACCACCTATGAGATTACCACAATCTCTCTTGAAGATTACCACAATCTCCAACGGCACCTTGTGAATATTACCACGATTTTCAATCTTGAAGAACACCAAATTCTTCAACACCTCAACAAGAAGATTACCACAATCTTCTTACACCTAATCACCTAGATCACCCAAGTGTGTCCTTACCACAAGAACACTCACAAGGATATCTTGTGTTGAATGATAACTCAAATTCAAGATTACAACTCGATAATGAATGATACAAATATGAGTGCAAGTGTAATCAAGAATAGCCTAGACCTCAAGAATGTGAGAGTGATAAGCTAGGCAAATTACAACAAGAATAATGACAATATAAGACCAAGTGTTTGCTTGAGTATTTCTTGTTGTGTTGTATTATTCTCTGTTATGTTGTGCTTGAAATCTTCCTCTATTTATAGTAGATGATTGATCATTGATAGGCTTCTCTTGGAATCTGATATCTACAAAAAAATTGCAATTAAAATCAAGATTATAGCTGTTAGAAATCAATCCCACAATTTAGGGAAAAGTCACACACAATGGTTAGAATTTTGTTGTCAAAACATAGGGCGACCGGTCGCGCAGAAATAAGATTTGAAAAGAACGCAGCAAAATTACAAATATTGTGGGATTGAATTCTAACATAGAGCGACCGGTCGCACGAAATAAGATTTGAAAAGAATCCCGTGGGCGACCGGTGCCGACTGACCATGTGGATCGGTCACCCTGACCTATTTTGAGAGTTCCGTGAGTACTGTTTCAAGAAACTCATTCCCAGGTACCGGTCGCCTTCTTGGTCGACCGGCCGACCAAATGAAATGTTGTCCGATTTTTGTCGAAAATAAACCTCAAGAAATACTTCGAAAAATTAGTAAAAACATTTTGAACCGATTGGAAGTATTTTGGACAACATTAGAAATATAGTTTTGATGAAGTAACACATTAACACAAAATCATCAAAAGTGTTGTCCGATATAAACTCCAAGAAATACTCCGAAAAATAGTAAAAACATTTTAGGCCGATCGGGAGTATTAGGACAACATATTGTTTCGATGTAAAAACTCATTGATACAAAATCATTAAATGTGTTGTACAATTTTATCGAAAATAAACTTGAAGAAATACTCCGGAAAATATTAAAACCATTTTAAATCATTTAGGAGTATTTGGACAACCCTTAAAAATATTATTTTGGTATAAAAACAAAATCATCAAAATCATGATAAAACCATTTATCAAACAATCTCCCCCTTTTTGATGATTACAAATAAAAACAATTTTAACGAGGTCGATTTCAAAATGAAACAATTTTACCTGTTAAAAAAACTATCTCATTTGAGCGACAACATTCCACGCAATATAAACACAAGGATGGGAGTATAGATTTTCAAAAACATTTTTGCAAAAGCTACCCCTATCAATATGCACAACAAGAGTGATGTAAAAGCAATCAACCACAAGCTACAAGCTTAGCTTTTATATATTGATCTTAAGTACAAGAGCTTATAATCTCCCCCTGTCAACAAAACATCATTAGACAAGTATATAAGTCCATAATAAAACAAATGGTCAACAAAACATCATTAGACAAGTATATAAGTCCATAATAAAACAAATGGACTAAGTATAATCCACAACTTATGGCTTTAAGAAGCCATATCTTATAGCTTCTTTCCCGAGCTTATTTTAGCTTTTATGAGCTAATAAGCTTATAACCTGTTTCTCCCCCTTTGGAATCATAAAAAAGAATGTTAGCACGATAAAAACATCATATAATCATATCAAAGTGCGCAACTAAACCGATGTATCGAGCTATTTGAACATTGAAGCTTATAGACCAAATAGTAGGGAAAAGTCGATCATACGACTTGTAGAAGCTTATGAAAACTCATTTAATTTGCAAAACATGATCTCTATAAATATATAGGACATTTGAAAACAAGAGAATCATGTAGGTGATGACTTTTTCATTGAAACATTTTATCGAACACTTGGCGGGCGTCAAAAATTGAAGAGGATATATTTAGCCTTGTAAATGTAATCAAGCCAAGTTTTTCATCACCAAAAGCAATTTTACAAATATCATTCATCAACAATCATCATGCTCAACACAAATATATAAGAATTGCACCAAGAAATATACATATAGGCCAAGTTCTCAAGAGTTCAACCCAATTGAGATAAAGAAGTGGAATTCTTCCCATTTAATCGGTGAAGACGAGCAATGATGATGAAAATCGAGCTAGATAATCCCCAAAATATGAATTTTATGCAACAAAACTCATTTGGAGTGAATTGTGTGTGCAAATGACAAAGGGGTCGAAAATGAGCTTGGCTCGGATGTGTTTGTTTTTCCTTGGGTCACTCTGTGTCATCAAGTTTCAAGAACAAAAGGGGTCTACTCTCCAAGTTGAAGGAGATGTAGAGAGGTTCAAGGTCAAACCAGGAGTTTCAAGTTTGTTGGAAGGTTGTGTGATCAATTCCATAGACTTAAAGGGAGCTGAAGTAGCAAGGCAGCTGTCTTGTGAAGAAGTTGAGTCGCAGGAGAAGCCAGCTGTGTGATCAAGGCTGTCTCTAGACTGAAAACTGCTTTGTAATTTGATCTCTTACTTAGTGGATTCCTCCAATTTAGAGTACAGTGGATTAGAGGAATTACCCCATCCTCGAACTACTATAAATTTGCTTGTGTCATTTACATTAAGCATTTACTTTCTTGATTATATTATCATATCTGCTGGTAAGTTATATTGCTATCCAACTGATAACAATTACTAAAACAAGTGTTAAAAAAACAAGCTCAAAATTAACAAAGGGTGTTAAGTCTTCCGCTGTTAAAAACCAAATCATCTAAGAGATACGTGTTAGCTGTCGCAGCTAAGTTATACTATTAACAGCTCAAGTCAGTTGAGTGGGTAACTTTGCTGAAGAAAGCCAACCTAGCTGTCCCCCAAGGACACATCGATTTGAGTCAACTATGTTAAAATTCTTAAAAAGACTAAAAAGAGAAAATTTTTGGTAAGGTTTATTCAACCCCCCCTTCTAAACCTTACACCACACCCCTTGGGATCTACAAGTGGTATCAGAGCGGTTGGTTCATTGAGCCTACCGCACTGGTTACTGAACTAGATTTCAATCTTTTTTCAAAAGGTTTAACACTTGTATTTTCAAAGTCTTTCATTTTTAAAGTAAAGTTATTATCATGGAAGCAAATCTAACTCGTATTCTTATGTTTACTAGTGGAAGAGTTTGATGACTGGAAGATTCGTATGCAGGCTCACTTATCATCTTTACACGATGAAATGTGGCCTGTGATAGAGGATGGACCATTGCAAATACTCAAAGTAAATACTGATGTAAGAAGAGCACCTCCAGCTGAAGGAGAGGATGCTGCAGCAGAGGCTAGACCAACTATGGTTGAAAATCCTCATTGTGAATGGACTAATGAAGATAGAAAGCAATACAACATGGACAATTTAGCCAAGGATATTCTCTATAAGACGTTGGACAAGGCTATATTCAACAAATTCAATTCATGCAAATCAACCAAAGAAATCTGGGAGAAGCTAACCCTGATTTGTGAAGGATCAGAACAGATTAAAGAGAATAAATTAACTGTTGTTGTTCAAAAATTTGAAAATTTTAAAATTCTTCAGGTGAAAGTCTGGATCAGCTGGATGCCAGATTCACAGAGACAACTAATGAGCTTTTAGCTCTTGGGAAAGAGTACACTCAGAAGAAGACGTGCATGAAGATACTAAGATCCCTCTCAGCTGAATGGGAAACGAAGGTCATGGCCCTAACACATTCAATGGACCTCTCAAGAACATCTAATCATGAGCTATTCTCATACCTCAAAGCCTACGAATTTGAGCTGAGAAGGAAAGAGCAAGAGGAAACAGCTGTACCCAAGACATCTGCATTGTTGGCCAGTGAAGGGAAGAAAGTTGAGCCAAGGGAGACCATTGACCAGGAGGAAATTGCCCTCATGGTAAAAAGATTCAACAAGTTCTTCAACAAGAACTATAAAAAGAACAAGGGTGAAACCTCCAGGAGACATTCAGCACCTTCCAAAGCAATGGAGGACAGACCGCTTAAGAGAGTTGAACATCAAAGAGACGACTATCATAGAGCTGATAATCAGAGAACCGAGAGAGTGGATCAGAGAGTTGAAAACTTGTGCTGGAATTGCAGACAACCAGGACACTTCGCTATTGACTTCTCCTATCCACCAGTCGACAAATACAGAAATGAGGAAGAAAGAAGAGTCTTTAAGGAAAGATGACAAGAAAAGAAGAAAGCCATGTTGGCTGCTAAGACTGCTGAGCTAGCCAAGTGCAAAGAAGCAGCAGACTCGGATAGTGAAGCTGAGTGTTCAAGTGATACTAAGAAAGAGGCTTTGATCTGTCTCATGGCTAAAGAACACAATCAAGAAGATGAGGTACAATCTAACTCATATCATTCAAATTAAAGTGATAGTGACTGTGATACACACATTTCATCACCCAAAGATCTTTATGATTCATTAGGCAAAATGATGAAAGATTTTGAACACGTTAAAACCTCACACACACTTTTAAATGAGAAAAACAGCCAGCTTAAAAGCCAAAACTCACAGATGACTAAAGAGCTGAGTACTCTAAGTCACATAGCTGATGAGAACATTAAGTTGAAGGATGAAAATGCTAACATCTTAGCAGAGTTAGCTGCCAGTGAGAAAAGAGAAAAGGATCTTAAAAATGTGATTGCCACATTTACAAAAGCATCCAAATCATTGGATGAACTTATAATTAATGAGTCAAAAGGAGTGTGGAGACAAGACATGCATAGTATTCAATTCCTTTGTGCATGGTCAAGCTCCTAGAGTGATTTTGGAGAAAGGATCCTCAAGCAATGAGGGAATCCGAAAGCCCAAAACACCATATGTTGCACCAACATCCACACTAAAACATAATCACAATCATACTGGCCTTGGTTATAAGGGAAAAGAAAAGAAGCCAGTAGAGTATGAGTATGCTGAAAAGACAGCTGAGAAGAAATTCAGATAGGTCCATCAGCAGGCTCCTAACAGAAAATACTCTGTCAAAGCTAAATAGAGCTACCAAAAGCCTTAGAGATTTCATCAAAGAAATACATATGATGGGAATGGTAGAAACTATCCAAACCAAGCTGATTGGAATAACCATGTGAAATATCAGCAAAGACCTATGGGATACAAGCTAAAATGGCAAAGACCTCAACCTCAGCAAAGGTTATTCCCAAGGCAAAAGAACTATTATCAGCACACTCGTGCACCTAAGCACTACACCCAGAAATTCCACAACTACCCCAAGAAAGCAGTTGCTAAAACAACTACACAGGCATACAGACAAAAGAGACAGATGTATGATCCTAAAACCCCCAAGCAATTTGCTAATATACATTATGATTATGGTACTGGTAGATGACAACCTCTTAGAGTCGGATCATCTGGCTATAGGTTGGTTGGAGCATCTTATAACACTAACCCCTATGACCCAAACAAGTATGGGTACCTAAAAACTGATTTCCCTGATTGCAGGTTCAAGGAACAACTGAGTGCCAAGGAACCTGGTACATGGATAGTGGCTATTCCGGACATATGACAAGAAATAAAAGAAATCTGTCAAGATTCAAGGAGATCAAAGGTGCAAAAGTAATATTTGGAGGAAATGAAGATCCAGGGGAGATCAAAGGCACATGATCCATCAGGAAGAATAGACTGGAAATCACAGATGTTGCATATGTTGAAGGTCTCAACTTCAACCTGTTAAGCATCAGCCAACTCTATGACAGAGGCTACAATGTGGGATTCAACATGGGGATATGCCAGATCAAGGATGCTGAATCTAATGAGATTGTGCTGCAAGGAACAAGACAAATGAACATATATGTAGTGGATTGGTCTACTGCTACACCAAGCACATGTCGCTAGCAAGAGTACAAAGCAGAATCCAAATAGGTGGGGTAAGAAGCTAAGTCACCTGAATTTCAAGACAATCAACAAACTTGCAATAAGTCATCTTATGGAAGGATTGCCAGACTCAGTATACAAGAAAGAAAGTATATACGATGCATGCCAGATGGGAAAGCAAATCAAATCATCATTCAAGGATAAGCCAAGTCCTTCTTCAACTAGAATATTGCATCTGTGGCATATGGACTTATTTGGTCCTGTTGAGCCAGCTAACATCAGTGGAAAGAAATACACCTTAGTAGTGGTGGATGATTATTCAAGATATACATGGACAATTTTCCATGTGTAAAAAGAAGAAAACAATGCAGAAGTTGCCTCAGCTAATGAGAAGAGTTCAAAATGAGAATAGTCAAACCATTATAAATATAAGATCTGACAGGGGAACTGAGTTTGTAAATGGGATTTTAACTCAGTATTGTGTTGAAAATGGTATTGCTCATGAGTTATCAGCAGCAAGGACTCCACATTAGAATGGAGTAGCTGAAAGAAGGAACAGAACTCTCAAGGAAGCTGCAAGAACAATGTTAGTCAAGGATGACCTAAGAGATTATGGGTTGAAGACATAAATACAGCACGCTATACTCAAAATAGATGCATGATTAACAGGCAATTAACAAAGACTCCCTATGAGATTTGGACAGGGAGAAAGCCAAATGTTGGGTATTTCAAGATCTTTGGATGTAAGTGCTTCATCCACGACAATGATGAAGGCTTTTGATGCTAAAGCTGATGAAGATATATTTTTGGGATACTCAACTGAGAATAAAACCTATAAAGTGCTAAACAAGAGGACTATGGTCACATAAGAGTCTATCCATGTGGTATTTGATGAGCCAGCTTAAAATGGAGAAGGCGTTGATGAGTTAGCTGATAAGCAGAATTAGCCGACTATGTAGAAAAGTCCTTATGTTGAAGTAGATGTGAGAGAACTCAACCCTGATGATGATGAGATAGTTGAATCTCAAAGACAACTGGAAGGTCTACAGCTGAATGATGATGAAAAAGCTATTCAAGACAACTTAGCTGCAACATGGCTGAATCTAGCAGACTTACTCCAACCTGATGTGAGATGGCTGAGGAACCATCCACCTGAGTTAATCATTGGAGATGTTAGAGATGGCATAAGAACCAGATGCAGAGCACAGCATGAAGCCATGTTCACTTGTTTTATTTCCCAAATAGAGCCTAAAAATGTGTCTCAAGCATTGGAAGACACACATTGGATTCATGCCATGCAAGAAGAGCTAAATTAATTTGAAAGAAACAAAGTATGGGAATTAGTTCAAAGGCCAACCCACCAAAATGTTATTGGTACTAAGTGGGTATTCAGAAACAAGATGAATGAGAAAGGATATGTTGTCAGAAATAAAGCAAGATTGGTAGCCAAAGCAAATTGCCAAGAAGAAGGTATAGATTTGATGAAACCTTTGCTCATGTTGCCAAATTGGAAGAAATAATGATGTTTCTTGCTTATATTGCACATAAGAACTTTATTGTATATCAAATGGAAGTGAACAATGTATTTCTAAATGGACTGTTAGAGGAACAAGTCTATGTTGAACAACCTCCAGGTTTTGAGCAGAAAACTATTGGAGATAAAGTCTACAAGCTCAAGAAAGCATTATATGGATTGAAACAAGCACCAAGAGCATGGTATGATACATTGTCTCAGTTTCTAATTGACAATGGATTCACCAAAGGCAAGGTTGACAGAACACTGTTCAGGATTCAAGATGGAGAGAGTATACTGCTTGTTCAAATATATGTGGATGATATCATTTTTGGATACACAAACAAAGAGCTTTGAGACAAGTTCTCAAACCTCATGCAAGGAAAATTTGAGATGAGCATGATGGGAGAGCTGACTTTCTTCTTAGGACTTCAAGTCAAGCAATTGAAGGATGGAACCTTCATAGGCCAAACCAAGTATACCGGAGATTTAATGAAGAAATTTGGTATGGAAGAGAAGTCATCAGTGAAGATTCCTATGAATACATCAGTCAAAATGGACATGGATGCAGATGGCAAAGTTGTTGATCAAACTAGATATAGAGCCCTCATTGGATCTTTGCTATATTTAACAGCAAGCATGCCAGACATCACCTTTGTTGTAGGTGTATATGCTAGATTTCCATCTGCACCAAAAGAGAGTAACATGACTGCAGCTAAGAGAATCCTTAGATATTTGAAGGGATGCCAAGAAGTTGGCTTATGGTATCCAAAGGAAGGAGGATTCAAGATGGTAGGATACTCAGACTCAAGTTATGTTGGATGTAGAGTTGACAGTGTAGAGTACATCAGGAACATGTCAAACGCTTGGAAACAGTTTACTTTCTTAGTTCAGCAAGAAACAAAATTCAATAGCTACATCTACAGTTGAAGCAGTGTACATAGCTGCGGGCAGCTGTTGTGCCCAAGTCTTATAGATGAGACAACAGATGAGAGACTATGATATTAAAGAAAGAGAGATTCCAATTATGTGTGATAACCCTAATGCTATTGCAATCACTCAGAATCCAGTGTTGCACTCAAGAACAAAACACATTGATGTCAGATATCATTTTATTAAAGATCATGTTGAAAAGAAAGACATCACTTTGGAATATATCTCAACTGATAAGCAGTTAGCTGACATAGTCACAAAGCCCTTATGTGAATCGAGATTTGAAGAGCTTAAGAATGAGTTGGGGTTAATTGAGCTGAGTTAGGGTACTCAGAAGACTCAATCAGCAGAGACAAAAGAAGAGAGAATGAAAAAATGAGCAAGTTTCACATTTCAGCCAAGTGAAACAGCCTAGACGGGAAATCAGGTGTATCGAGTTAGCTAACAACTGAGTGATCTAATGAGAAGAGAGAAGTAGAGTTAAGTCACTTTTGATGATAGCTGAGTTATTTATGAGCTAAGTGACAAAAACGCAGTCGTTTTATGTGAGCGGGAATGTTTTTAGGATGACGTCAGCATAATTATGACTATCAGTACAAAAGCTGCACGGTAAAACATATAATTGGATATAAATGTTGCTGCATTTAGTGCGGGGAAATTAATGCGGTTTTGAATACTAAATCCTGATTGTCGATTTTGATCAAGTTTTCAAATTCTAAAAACCGTCCTTTCAAGTCTAATATAAGCCGAAAACACATTTTCTCTCTCCTCATAAAAACTCTCCCGTCTTCAACAAGCAAGAAAAACTCTCTGCAATAGTACGAAAGCCTACTTTCAAAGATCAAGATTTTTCGCATTTTTACCGTTACTTTCTCTTAAAATGGAAGCATCATATGACTTTGTTAAGTTATCTGAGACGATCCACTCAAGATCAACAGTGGACTTTAAGGGGATGGTGAAATAGGGTACTGATGCATCCCTGGTGAAGAAGATCGCTGAGAAACTGAAGAAGTCTGGTCTGAAGCACTTTCTCCCCATGGAGTTCTCTCACACGTATCTAGAGAAGGTCACGATGTTCTATGTAAACGCGGAAGTGCACGACGATGAAGTTTGCTCATCCGTTCACAGCAAGGCCATTAAGATCACTGTTGCGGACCTTGCTGAGCATTGCAAGTTGCCTTCTGATGGGCTGAAGGAGATCACCGAGAAGGATGTTAACATTGATACGGCTTGGAAAGAGATAGGCAAGCCTGAGTCAGCTGCAAAGGATGTCTATACAACCAAGAGGCAGTTGATCAAGGAAGATTACCACAAACTGATGGACATCGTGTCCAAGTGCGTGGATATGAAATTTGAAGCTTTAACCAAATTGCTAGACTAAGTCGGTGGTGATGGTCGCGATCATGTAAGAAAAGAAGATGGGACTTTCGGATGCTCATTGGGGTATGGCCTGGTTTTTGGCCATTTGATGGAAGTAAAGGGTATTGACTTGCGTCATGGAAAGCCATTCCCTGCGAACAAGAAAATGTTCAAGGCAAACCTCTCTGGAGCTCAAAGGAAGGCGCATGCCAGAAAAGCTAAAACGAGTGAGGGTGAGTCAATAAATTATGACAAAGAGGTTAACAATGCTCGGTCTGGACCTCATAGTATATATATAAGGTAAAAATTCTAAAATAGACAACTTTAAATAATTTCCAAATGGCCCCAAATTTTTATGCCATTTGCGGTAGTTGACCCATATATTTATCAAAGAAAAGGAAAAAAATAACTACAACAAAGATCAAGAGCATTTTTTACATATTAATACAAAATAAGCAATAAACCAACCACTTTTTATATGTTGATTAAATTAACAAAAGAGAATAATTCCTGTTGGAGATCCTTACCAATTTCTTCTCTGATTGCCACCGCTCTCGCGATATGCTTTTTTTTTTAACTTTTGCCTCAACCGTATGAATGTTTTTGTTTGTGTCGGTGTGAGTGTTTATATGATAGTTGCATATTTATCCGAATTATACTAAGGCGGTGATAGATATATAAAGTATATGATACCGGCTTGCTTTTCTTCTATCCGCCACGTGTGTGTTAATATGTAGTAGTAATGTAATGTATTTGATAAACTTTTGATTTAGATTAGAATGTCGGCTCACACACATCAATTAAATAAAGATAATTAAATCTCAAATATTTATCATTTCGATATTTACATAGTTCATTTAAATGTGGGATCTCACACGAACCCTCGAAAGAGGAGTTTATACTCTCAAAATGGGGGAGAACTTGTCAAAGTTGTTCAAACAGATACCGACAAGTATTATCCATAATGAAATAATTCCAGAAGAGACTTTGCCTGGAGATAAGATTCCAGAAGATATTTTATCTGAAGGTTTAGAAAATAAAAACATGGATAAGATAGAAGAAAATTATGAGATAACGATCAATTATATCAATACTGGAATTGGATGATATAGACATGAAATAACTATTGATGACATATTTGCATATTCGATCGGCATGGAGATCGTAGATGAAGATGATTATAAACCTCGATCTATCAAGGAATGTCAATGTAGAAGTGATTGGCAAAGCTGGAAACAAGCAATACAAGATGAACTTGCCTCGTTAAATAAGCGATGGGTATTTGGACCAATTGTTCAAACACCTAAAGATGTTAAACCAATTGGCTACAAATGGGTTTTCGTGAGAAAACAAAATAAATGCAATGAGGTTGTAAGGTATAAAGCCAGATTAGTTGCATAAGGCTTTACACTAAAACCAGGAATTGACTATACAGAAACATATTCTCCTGTCGTAGATGCTATTACTATTAGATTTCTTATTAGTTTCAAGCAAATAACGTAACAACTCCACCAAATGTGTCTTATGGATGTCGTGAATCGCATATCTATATAGATCATTAGATATGGAAATTTATATGAAAATTCCGTAAGATTAAAATCGCTTATAGCATACAAACAAAAACTCGCCAATTGTATTCCATAAAATTGTAAAGATCCATTTACGCCTTAAGCAAATGGACGAATGTGGTACAATCGTCTTAGTGAATATTTAATAAAGAAATAATTTACAAATAATCCTATAAGTCCATGCGTGTTTATCAAGAGGGACAAATTCGTATATGTAATTGTAGACATATATATTGATGATTTAAATATCATTAGAACTCCGAAAGAGATTCAACAGTCAACGATGACTTAAAAATTGAATTTGAAAGACTTAGGTACTACTAGGGTATTGTCTCGGCCTTGATTCGAACATACTAAGAATGGTATTTTTATCCATATTAAAGAATTTTAGAACTATATATGTGTAATTTGATAGATTGATAAATAACATCTATTAAGTTCACCGATGGTAGTACGATCACTTAATCTAGAAAAAGATCCTTTTCATCCTCGAGAAAACAATGAAAAGATATTAGGTCATGAAGTACCATATCTAAGTGCTATAGGTGATTTAATGTATCTTACAAATAATACCCGACCAGATATAACATTTTCAGTTAATTTATTAGCAAGATACAGTTCTGCACCAACACGCAAACACTGGAATGGTATCAAACACATTCTATGTATTTACGTGGAACCATTAACATGAGATTATTTCATCAAAAGTTCAAGGATCCTACAACTATAGTTAAGTAGGATATACAAATGCATGATATTTATCCGATCCACATGAAGCTATATCTCAGTCAGGATATCTATTTATGTATGGTGGAACAACCATATCTTGGCGTCCAACAAAACAAACTTTAGTAGCCACATCTTCAAATCATGTAGAATTAATCGCATTATACGAAGCAGGAAGAGAATGTGTTTGGCTCAGGTCCATGATCCATCATATACAAGATTTTTGTGGACTCCAGTTGAGTTCGAAGAATCCAACAGTGGTATACAAGGATAATGCAAAACAGATCTCTCAAATTAAAGAAGGATATATTAAAGGTGATAGAACCAAACATATTTCACCTAAATTTTTCTCCACCCATCAACTTCAAAAGGAAGGAAAAATTAATATTTGTCAGATTGAATCAGATAAGAACTTAGCAGATTTATTTACAAAGTCGCTACCTACCAAGGCGTTTAAACCTCTTATACAAAATATTGGCATGCGACATATCAAAGATATAAGCTAAGTTAAGGGGGAGAATTATTACTGTACTCTTTTTCCTTAGTCATGGTTTTTATCCCATAGGATATTACCATGCAAGGTTTTTAACGAGGCAAAGATATTATGAGATGTAACATCCAAGGCGGAATGTTATAAGTATATTAAATTTATGTGAATGTTACTTCTCCATTTTAAGTTATGTAGAATTTATTGTTGGTTTTAATTAATTTCTTTAAGTTATCATCTTTGTTGTATTATAAATAGTGAGTGAAAGTGATAAATAAAATACAACAAAAGAAATACAAAATCTTTGTTATCTCTACTACTCTCTTTATTGGTATTTTTCTTAATCATTTATTCTACATATCAAGTAGTGTAATTTCTATTATATTAACACAATATTTGTATTTATTTAATTTTTTAAACGACATTTATGAAAAAGTAGCCAAATACTTCCACTCTTTTAGATTTTATTCTTTTACATTAAAATTGAATATATCAATATCATTAACTACAATATTTTTTGTGTGTATGGTCGATGCATTCGGAGGAGCAGTTTCATTAATTACACTACATGAAAATTGTTTTTTAGTGACGAAATTTTTCGTCGCTAAACTTAAAAATTTCGTCACTAAAGTAAATTAGTGACGAGAAAAGTTCGTCGCCCATGTTCGTGGTTACAAGACCGTCACAAATTATTTTTAGTGACGAAAGTTATATCAAAAAATTTTATCAAAGAAAAATTAATGTTTAGCGAAATATAAAAATTCATCGCTAAACTTTAATAATGGTATTAAAGAGAAATAAAATAACTTTTGTGACAAAAGCTATAGTATTCGTCGCTAAAATGAACAGTTTAAATTTTGTAATTTTCCTTTTATATCATATGCCCTGTAATGATACATATGCATCACAAGAACCATTCTCATAGAAAAAACACCAATCATCCTATTTTCGATTTTCATACACAAAGCATAAATTGTAATAACAAGCCAAGTGAAAACCATTATTAAAAGTAAAACCATTAATATCCATTTGTCTTATGTTTCACCAAAACCAGTATTTAACTAATGAGTATAACATCTAAACTACCAAAACCAAGCCCCAAAGAAAGTTCAATCAAGAAGAACTAAAGTTTGATCGCTTTCCGATACAAGATTCACATTTTAAAAACTAAATTTCAAAAGACTTAAAAGTTTGATTCAATCAAGCTTGTCAAAATCAAATTGTGTCATTGCCTCCGGCTTCTCAGTCATGGATTAGAGCCATTCTTCTATCTCGCATAGAAGATAAAAAGCACAAATATTATTACCCAAAAATCAAAATACATCATCCATATCCTTTTTTTTTTTTGAGGGGAATCATCCATATTATTCACTAAGTAAATCGGCCATATATTAATATGCATCATCCAAAACACAAATTCTTTTTTCCTGGTAAATGAAAATAACATCAAATATACAAAGAATAGTGGCGCTTTTCTTCATCTTTAAGAACTAAATTATAGCTTTCAACATTATCAAAACTCCCCAATTGATAAGCTAACAAAAATCCTAAATAGTTATACCGTAACTCGGATATCACGTTTACCATACAAAGAAAGACAACATTAGTCATGCAACATAAATGAAAGAAACAATAACCAGGATTCATATTCAATTCTCCACGTTTGTTACCTTCCAACTTTGGCAATTGAAAGAAACCAAAAGTCTATAATTCAAAAAAAAAAATACTATCCATTCGAAAAGTGTAACTCGATCCACCATCGAACCACTAGAACAAAATAAAGAAAATTATTCCCAAAGAACAAAACAAAGAAAGTAAGAAAAGCAAACACAAAATCCCAACATATTCAGCAATCAACTAAACTCAAGCATCTAATCAAACAAGAGCATAAAAAAGAAAAAAATAATCATCAGGCTATAACCAACAAAGGACAGGGACAACAGCACCAAACAAGAATAAATGGAAAAAAAAAAATCAAAACGAGGATTGAACCTGAAAACGATAAACATCTAAAAAGAACATTCCGTTACCTGTGAAAGGTCGCGAGAAAGAAGAAATTAAAAAAATGCGGATTCCAGAATCAGAAGCTTAGAGGATGGTCAAGATACGGAAAAGCCTTATCACTCAAATACACATAAATCAAATCGAGTAAAAAAATTCCATCAAAAACACAAAATCACACAATAATGCACGAAAAGGGGGAAATTATTTCTGAAATTCCTTACAGTGGGGCGGGATAGAAGACTCAAATGGAAGATATAGGAACTCACCGGGGGAGGCGGATGGCAACAGTGTTATGAACAAAGAGAGAAAACATAAGGACCTTTTTGTAATTTCAAAGAAAAATTCCAAATTGAAAGTTAGTTACAAATTAGTTAGAGTTAGTTAGTAAACGGTTAGAGAAGTTAGTTAAACAGATTCTATAAAAGCACGAGAGTTTGTAATCATCAGCAACTTTTGAATCATTTTCAGAAATACAAATCTTCTCTCTACATTTCTCTTATCTCTTCTCTCTCTCGCACTTTCCTTTCTTTAGATTAGTTCTTCAATTACTCCAATAGTGGAGTGGTTGTAATTGCAGGTAATTGGTCTAGAGATTCGTAAGAGTTTGATCAAGTCCATCGTATTGGTTGAGGGTTGAGTCGATCCTACTCTTAACAAAGGGTATCATCCAAGATCCTGGGCGCGCACTCTATTTCGATAATGGGGAAAAGTATCAATTCTAAAGCGCACGGAATGGATCAGCAATTGGGCGGAATTAGAGACAAATTGCAGTGGTTTGAGGAAGAACACAAATAATTGAAGAAAAAATGAATACCATGGCGAGAAAAGAGCAGTGGAAGATTTAGCCAAAAATTAGATGAATTGGTCAAAGTGATGAGCAATAATTCAGGGAAAGAAGCTTCACAACCTGGAATGATGGGGACTCACACCCACCGATTCGAACCGAGTGGAAACAAGTATTCCAAGGAATGAGGCTGGTGTTCTACCTACTCCGAATTCAGAAGGCATGACATCCAGATTCACTCCTACAGAAATCCTAAATTCGAGTTTCCCAAATTTAATGGTGATGAACCTCGCGGATGGTTAAAAATGTCACAAGTACTTCCCTGTTCAACAACGTGATGATTATGAGAAGATCACATGTGCAGCCATGCACATGGAAGGTAATGATGATAATTGGTATTTAGACTATATTGAAGGAAGAGAAAATATTGATGGTATAAGTTTAGTGAATTAGTGCTAGAAAGATTTGCCAATGAGAGCAAAAACAATGTGGTAGGAAATTTAATAAACTTAAACAAGACACCACAGGAGGAGGCTTATGTCACCAAATTTGAGGAATTGAAATCATTTATGGTGCACATGAATAGATCACTAATCGAGGAATATTTTATCAAGAGCTTTGTAAGTGGACTAAAGGATGAGGTGTGTCAAATGGTAGAAATGTTAAAACCACAAAACTTGTCTCGTGCCATTCACCTTGCTAAGAAACAGGAAGCCTTGTTAGAGTCCCCGGAAAACTCGATAAATCATCTAGACCACATCCTTTTAGTAACAACAAATACATGAAACCAAACAAGACAGAGCCTAACAATTTCAAAAAGCCTTGAGTACTAATCAAGAAAGATATCCACCTATAAGAAAACCGACACCAAGAGTTGGAGGCTAGAAGGAGAAAAAATCTATGCTTTAACTGTGATGAAGTTTATCATATCGGCCATCGGTGTAAAACGTTGTTTGTGATTTTAGGAGAAGAAACTCATGAGGATACCATAGAGGAACTACCAGGGGAGGTAGAGGAACAGAGTGAACTCCATATTAGCCTACCAAATGACCCCGATACTATCAAAATATTAGGTAAAATGGGGAAGCATTACCTATCCATCCTCATTGACACGGGCAGCACACACAGCTTCCTAGACCCTGCCTCAGCAAAAAAATTACACTGCGTACTTGAGCACACTAACCCTTTACTTGTGACTGTAGTGGATGGGGGGAGGATAGAGTGCAACTCTAAATGTAAAGATTTCCAATGAGAGATGGGAAACCACACTTTCAGCACTCACATTAGAGTCCTAAAATTAGGGGGTTGTGACATGGTATTAGGTGTTGATTTCCTTAGGAAGTTGGGCCCCATTACTTTTGACTTTGTTAAACATAGAATCCAATTTTCTAAAGAAGGGAAGTCACTCACATTACAAGGAATGCAACCCGAGCCTCACTTAAGATGATAGATGGAAAGCAACTAAGGAAACTTTTCAAAAAAGGGACTGACCACGTAGTAGGTTGCTTGTGTATGATTTCTAGTGTTGAATCTCTTAAAGGGTGCACAACTCATGAAAGCTTGGAACCTATACTCATCCAATACAAACAGATTTTTGCTGAACCTCAAACACTACCACCTTTTCGATCTCATGACCATAAAATACCCTTAATAGCAGGCACCAATCCCTTCAAACAGCATGCTTACAGATATCCATATGTGCAAAGAGAGGAGATTGAGAGATTAGTTGGAGAGATGTTAGAGAGTGGGATAATTCAACCAAGTAACAGCCCATATTCTTCCCCTGTGCTTCTAGTAAAAAAGAAGGATGGAACATGGAGATTTTGTGTGGACTATAGGAAACTCAACTCCCTCACTGTCAAAGATAGCTATCCTATCCCACTAATTGATGACCTTTTAGATGAGCTTGGCCAGACTAAAATATTCTCTAAAATTGACCTTAGAGCTGGCTACCACCAAATAAGAGTTCACCCCCCTGATATCCCAAAAACCGCATTTGTCACTACCACTGGTTTGTTCGAGTTCAAGGTCATGCCTTTTGGGCTTACAAACGCACCTGCAACCTTTCAATCTCTCATGAACCAAGTCTTTAAGGACTACCTCAGGAGCTTTGTCCTAGTGTTTTTTGATGACATCCTGATTTATAGTGCTAACATGGATGAACATAAATACTATCTCCATTTGGTTTTTGAGAAGTTGTCGAAATACCAATTATTTGCCAAAGCTTCCAAGTGTTCTTTTGCCCAAAGACAAGGTCGAATATCCGGGGGCACATTATCGCTGATAGAGGAGTAGAAGCCGATCCCACAAAGCTACAGGCTATGGTGGATTGGCCAATCCCAAAATCGATTAAAGCTTTGAGAGGTTTTCTTGCCTAACCGGATATTACGAGAAAATTTATTAGAGCACTATGGTATCATTGCAAAGCCATTAACTCGATCTCACAAAAAGGGCCAATTCACCGGACATCTACAACTACTCAAGCCCTGAAAGATGCTATGATGACAAGACCCAGTTTTGCAGATCTTCCCGATTTCAACAAAACTTTTGTTGTTGAAACCGATCGTGTTATTCGAGGATTGGGTGATGTCTTAATGCAAGACAAACATCCTCTTGCATATATCAGCCAAGCTCGGGACCCAAGAACTTGCTTATCCGCTTACTTAAAAAGAAATGCTAGCTATCATTATCGGCCAATAATAAGTGGTGGCCCTACTTGCTTCATGCACATTTTGTGATTCGAACTGATCAACAGAGTCTGAAATTTTTGTTGGTACAAAAAATAACAACCCCTCTGCAGTACAAGTATTTGACTAGGCTATTGGGGTATTTCTATACCATTGAATACAAAAAAGGGGCTGAAAATAAGGTTGACGATGCCCTCTCCAAAAGGGATGTAGATGAAGGTCAATGCAGTGCTATGACTACTCTCATACCTCATTGGATCACTGAATTGACTGCTAGCTATGACGGAGATGATGTAGCCCAAGAAGACATGGTTGAATGCCTCCTTACACCCTATAATTTGTCATTTTTCTCTTTCTCTCATGGCCTACTCAGGTTTAAGGGTCGATTGTATGTTGGTACTAGCACGAACCTCAGAAAGACATTGGTGGAGTTCATGCATTCTTCGAATCTTGGCGGTCAATCTGGTATTCTGGGTACTTTGCAACGGATTACGTCTACATTTCTATGGCTCGGAATTAAAACATTGGTTCAGCAAGTAGTGTCACAGTGTGCTATTTGTCAGTTATGCAAGCACGAACGCTGTAAGAGTCTGGGATTACTTCAACCCTTGCCAACACCTGAGCAAGCTTGGCAACATCTCACTATGGATTTCATTGATCAATTGCCAAAGTCTGACAACCACGACTCTATTTGGGTAATTGTTGATAGATACGCTAAATATGCACACTTCATTGCACTTAAGCACCCTTACACTGCCTCCTCATTAGCTACTATTTTCCTTAACGAAATTTACAAGTTGCATGGGTCCTAGTACTATCATTTCGCATGGGATAGGATCTTCACTAGCAACTTTTGGCAACAACTCCTTCAGCATTTGGGCATCCAACAACTCATGAGCACGTCCTACCACCCGCAAACCGATGGCCAAACCGAACGTGTGAACCAATGCCTTGAATCGTATCTCCGTTGCATGTGCAGTTCAACTCCTAAGGCTTGGTCTCGATGGTTAGCTATGGCTGAATGGTGGTACAACACGGCCCATCATACAGCTATTTCTATGTCCCCCTTCGAAGCTCTCTATGGTTATAAACCTTCCCACATCACTATTGCCCCTTACAAAGAAGTCTCTGTTATTGGTGTCGAAGAATTGCTAACCCATCGCAACTCCATTCAGCAACACCTCCAGTATCATCTCACTCAAGCTCGCAACCGTATGAAACAAATGGTTGATAGGCATCGCACTGAATGGTTTTTCGAGGTTGGCGATTTAGTCTTTCTTAAACTCAAACCTTCTCGACAACATTCACTTCATCGCAGTCGCTTATGGAAACTCAGCCCTAAGTACGCCGGACCATTTCCTATTACTGAGAAGATTGGTGAAGTTGCTTACAAACTTCAACTCCCTCCGCATGCTCGCATCCACCCTGTGTTTCACGTTTCCCAGCTTAAGCGCAGTATTGGTTCCACTACGAGTTTTACCCCACATCTCCTCCATTCAACCCCGATGGTAACATCATCCTTCAACCGGTCAAGATTTTAGCTCGCAGATTGGTCAAATGCAATAATGCTGCAGCTACCCAACTCCTTATTCAGTGGTCTCACCTCCCGGAAGCCAAAGCTACTTGGGAAGATTACTCCGTCATCACTCAACAGTTCCCTCACCTCCAGGCTTGAGGACAAGCCTTCTGAAGGGGGAGGTATTGTTATGAACAGCAGAGAAAACATAAGGACCTTTTCGTAATTTCAAAGAAAATTTAGCCGGAAAGTTAGTTACAAATTAGTTAGAGTTAGTTAGTAAACGGTTAGAGGAAGTTAGTTAAACAGATTCTATAAAAGCACGAGAGTTTGTAATCATCAACAACTTTTGAATCATTTCCGGAAATACAAATCTTCTCTCTACATTTCTCTTATCTCTTATCTCTCTCTCGCACTTTACTTTCTTTAGATTAGTTCTTCAATTACTCAAATAGTGGAGTGGTTGTAATTGCGGAGTAATTGGTCTAGAGATTCAGGTGAGAGTTCGATCAAGTCCAAAGTGTTGGTTGAGGTTGGAGCCGATCCTACTCTTAACACAAAGGGTGGTGGCAATGAAATGACAAAAAGTGCGAGAGCCGCGAGAGCGATGGCCGATGTTGAGAGAGATTACGGCGTCCAATTGGGGAAAAAAAGGGTGTAAGGGTATTTCTGATTTCTGAAATTGTTGGTTTAATGCCAAAACAAATAACTAAGACTTAATTATTAAAAAATATTTTTTTTTCTTCAGAATAAAAATTACTAATATTAGTGACAAAACTTTAAAAATTTTACTAAATTTTATTAGTTTTTACAAATTGGTGACGAATATTTTGTGCATTATCGCTAAAATTAACATTTAGTGACGAAAATTGTATTCATCACTAAATATTTTGCCACTATTTTCAACTTTTTTTTGTAGTGTTAGATTAATAATTATTGGCACATTTGTGCAAGTCTTAGGACATGGTTTAGATCATCTATTCGTTAATCTTTGAAACAACTTCTTCAATGTACTTGAAGAGCAAATTGCATTAACAAAATAGTAAAGAGTCAATAGGTCTCTTTTGAAACCATCTCACAGATCTATTTTTGTGAGACGGGTCCTCAAACCCAAACCCGATTGCCCAAACTTAATTATCTCTACTCTTCTATTTTCCCGTCTCTTTATCTCTTCATATACTCCTATCCCTAGTTACACCATTTCATAAATCTCTATGGAAGAGGTGAAGGAGACAATTGTTGCAATATTTCAAGTACTAATTAAATGCAATAAACCTTTTCCGAAACCTGAATATCCTTGATATATTGATTAGAATCATCGGTGCGAGGGCTTCCGACAAGGAACGGGGGTGAGTCTGGATTTGACCCTGGTGGTTGAGGGTTAACAGCTCAAATATATGGAGAAACATGGGGATCAAAGTTTTTTCGTGTTCATCGCGTGAAGAAGATGATGAAGAGGCCTTGAAATGGGCCGCCCTGGAAAAGCTGCCCACTTTGATCGTCTAAGGAAAGGGCTTTTGTTGGGATCAAAAGGTGCCAATGAAGTGTGATCTGGCTATATTTAGGGCTCCGTGACCAGGACTGGATGAGAACAAACTAAGGTCGAGAGGGGAAGAGTGTCAAAACATAGAAAGGAATAGGAGAGAAAGGAGTCGAGTGGAAAGGATTAAGAACTTACCAGACACATCTGAAGGTATCTAGGATGACGACCTGGCAATCATTAACTACCTAAGATGGCTTAATCCGCCTTTTCCAGAGGCAATGTGACATAAAGTAGTTAATGTCAAGCGTGATATGACATGCATTAATTGTCCCCTAGGTTGAGCCTGACAAGCATTAATTGTCTCCTAGGTTAGACCTGACAGGCATTAATTGTTCCGTAAGTTGGACCTGACAAGCAGTAATTGTCTCCTAGGTTAGACCTGACAGGCATCAATTGTGCATAGGGCCCGAGCTGACAGACATTAATTGCTTAAGATAGTAGAGTTGACTGGTAGTAACTAGGATCAAGATTAGACTGACAATGAGTAATTAATGTGTCAGGTCGGGAATGTACAGACTGAGCCTTAAAGACTGGAGCCAGTCTAGGATCGACACATGGCACATTTGGGAGCCAGGTAAAACTATAAAAGGAGGAAGAATGTAAGCTTTGAAGCATCTTTTTCACTTATACACTTCATATTTAATTACTCTTTCATATCAATACACCTATTACCTTTACTAACTATAGGAAAATAGTAGTATTTCTTCTAGTACAATTTATATGAATCGAAAAATCCCGAATCGACAAAATTTTGCAAAGAAAACAAAATAAAAATTGCTCGAATCGTGTGTTCAACACACTATCCTTAAAACAGATTCGCCCCTATTCGACGCCTGTTTCCCCAGGATAAGACGAAAAACCGGATTACCTATTCCGCGAAACTCAAATTATACCTGAAAATTATCACCAAAACTTTAAATTGCAAGAGATTTAGGATAGATGAAATTCTTGTAAAATATTTTTTGTGTGTTTTCAAATGTGAAAATAATCCATATTTATAGGCAAAATTTTGCCCTTTACTATTCATAAGGTCAAATTGGCCTTTACTATTTAAAAAGTTAAATAAGTAATTTTATTCAACTTGGACTCAAGTTGTTCATCAACTTGTCCAACAATTCCCCACATGAAGAAAATTACTAAGATACAAAGATTTGGTGATAAATTCCAACAGTTGAACCATGCATAGGATAGGTAGGTGTTACCCTTTGAACCTTCCCTTGTGAAAGCATATTTACCTTACTAGCTGATCAGTAGACGTGATGTCCTTGAACTGTTCTGCCTTTTGTGTAAACGATGATATACCTCACACAAGATTCTTCTTAACATACTTCGCTTCTCATGGTTATGTTCATTCATGGCCCCGAACATACGCCCGTTCTCGCAAGAGGTTCTAAGAATTGAGCCTCACACAATTCTCTTCGGCGGCCGCACTTCTCTCTCACATAGGTGATTCTCATTTAAGATAGCTTGTACTACCTTGCTCGACTTACCGACGCACAAGAATCATTAAAAGCCAAATTGCTTATCCTCTTTTCCACGGGCATCATCATTAAGGAATGGACAAGGGATAACTCCCCCACAAAGATGATCATATAGTCTTTTTACAACTAGGTTGTCCCTTTGAACCTAGATCTTGGGATCTCCAAATAACTAGGTTGGGTTTCCATTGTATCAACTCATTTTTCTAGAGGCTTAAGTCCCATTCCTCTTAATGATTTCACAACTAACTCTCGATTCAACCCTTTGGTTAATGGATCCGCTAAGTTATCCTTTGACTTCACGTAGTCAATAGAGATAACACCAGAGAGAGTAGTTGTCCGATGGTATCAGTCTCACGACGTATGTGTCTAGACTTACCATTGTACATATTGCTTTGTGCCCTACCAATCGCAGATTGATCGTCACAATGTATACAAATTGTCGCACAGTTTTAGGCCATTTTGGAACATCTTCTAAGAAATTTCAAGCCATTCAAATTCTTCACCACACTTGTCTAGAGCAATAAACTCGGACTCCATTGTAGACCTTGCTATAACTGTCTGCTTAGAAGATGTTTGCTTGTGTCTATCGGAGTTCTAGCTAATGACGTGTCATCCTTACTAAATTTTCCTAGAATCTTATCCACATAATGTGACCGATCAAGTGTTAGTCCATTTGAAGTTCTAGAAATCTTTATTCCGAGGATCACGTCAGCTAAACCCATATCTTTCATGTCAAACCTCGAGTTCAACATATCTTTAGTGGATTTAATTATTTTATCATTACTTCCAATGATAAGCATGTCGTCTACATAAAGACATAAAATAACATAGCCATTTTCAGTCTCTTTAACATAGACACATTTATCACATTCATTTATTTTAAATCCACGTTCTTTCATGACATTATCAAATTTCTCATGCCATTGTTTCGGAGCCTGTTTCAAGCCATATAATGACTTGACCAGTTTACAAACCTTGTTCTCTTGCCCAGGTGCAGAGAATCCTTCAGGTTGTTCCATGTAAATTTCCTCTTCTAAATCTCCGTTTAGAAAAGCCGTTTTTACGTCCATTTGATGTACTTCAAGATTTCGCAATGCAGCAATCGCAAGTACCAATCTAATGGAGGTTATTCTCGTGAATCGAGAATACGTATCAAAGTAATCAAGGCCTTTTTCGTCTCAGAACCTTTAATTACAAGTCTAGCCTTATACTTATCAATTGTTCCATCCGCCTTCATTTTCTTCTTGAAAATCCATTTATAACCTAGTGGTTTACTTCCCTCAGGAAGATCCACTAGTTCCCAGGTATGGTTTTGCAAGATAGAATCAATTTCACTTTTTATGGCTTCTTTCCATAATGGTCCTTCAGAAGAAGTTATAGCTTCTCTATAGCTTTGAGGTTCACTTTCCAGCATGTAGGTTAGAAAATCTGGACCAAAAGATTTTTCTATCCTAGCTCGTTTGCTTTGCGTCTAATTTCTACCTCTTCTTCTTGCTCTTGTTCTATCAATCATGTATCCGTTTAGAAGAGCTTGCTTCTTCTCTCGATCTACATGGAAATACATTTTCAAAGAATGAGGCATTTCTCGATTCAATTATCATGTTCTTGTGTATATCTTCAACTTTAGATTCATGCACAAGAAAACGATAAGCGGACTATTATGTGCATATCCAATAAATATGCAATCAAACAGCTTTGGGACCTACCTTCACCTTCTTTGGTGTAGGTATAGCAACCTTCGCAAGACACCCCCACACTCGTAAGTATTTGTAGGATGGTATTCTTCCATGCCATAGCTCGTAAGGGCTTTTGTCTAATTTCTTACGGGGTACCTTATTTAAAAGGTAATTAGCTGTCAAGACAGCTTCCCCCACATGTTCTCGAGGTGAGCGAACTTAATAACATGGCATTCATCATTTCTTTAAGTGTATGGTTTTTCCGTTCGCAATGCCATTTTGTTGAGGTGAATAAGGTGCTATTGTTTCGTGTCTAATTCCGTGTTGGGCACAGACCAAAGAAAAGGTGATTCATATTCACCTCCACGATCACTTCTTAACACCTTAATTTTCTTGTTGAGTTGATTCTCAACTTCATTTTTATAGAGAATAAATTTCTCTATAGCTTCATCTTTACTTTTAAGAAGATACACATAACAAAACTTTGTGTTATCATCTATAAAAGTAATGAAGTACTTATTGTCACCACGTGTTTGTGTCGATTTTAAATCACATACATCGGTGTGAATTAAATCAAGTGGTTCATTATTTCTTTCAATATTTTTAAATGAAGTCCCTGTTAACTTTGCCTCAACACAAGTTTCACACTTGTGCTTGGAATCAATATGGAATGTTGGTATATAATTCAAGTTAATTAATCTACGTAAAGTATCATAATTAACGTGTCCTAGTCTACCATGCCACAAATTGGAAGACTCAAGCAAGTAAACAGAAGCATTCTTCATTTTATTAGCTTTTGATTTAACAACCATTACATCGAGCTTAAAATGTTCCCATCAAGCAGCATAACCTTTACCTACAAACATCCCATTTTTTAACAAAGTAACAACCCCGACTCGAAAACAAAGCGAAAACCATGATTATCTAAAAGCGAACCAGCACACTAAATTCTTACTAATGTCCTGGTACAAACAACACATTATTTAGAGTCGGGCCTTTCCCTGACGTCATCTTCAGAACCACTTTGCCTTTTCCCTTGACTTCAGAAGTAGCTGAATTTCCCATGTACAGCTTCTCGCCGTCTTCAGCTGGCTCAAAGGAACTAAACATTTCTCTGACAGAACACACGTGCCTAGTAGCACCAGAATCAATCCACCATTGTTTCGGGTTTGAACCAATGAAATTCACCTCGGAGACCACCGCAGCCAGGTTCATATCTGACACTTCTTGAGAAATGTGATCAACCATGTTAGCCTCCCGATTCTTTTTCGGTTTCTTGCAATCGAAGCCTTGTGACCCTTGCCGCCACAATTGAAGCAATTTCCTTCGAATTCTTCTTCAAATACCTCCTTTTGGTCCCAAATTATTGAACCCTTTACCGCTTTTCCAGCTTTTCTTTTTCCCTTTTGAGCTTTTCGCCATGCTCCACAACATTGGCTTTATCACCACATGATTGAACATTTTCCTTTCGAACCTTTGTTATCTTCTTCAATCCGCCTAAGAATCGATCTTCAACGTTCATCTCCTTTCGTTTGTGCTTCAGATAGTTCTTGAAATCTTTCCAAGCAGGTGGCAATTTTTCAATTATTGCAGCCACTTGGAAAGTTTCATTCAAAACCATCCCTTCAGCAAGAATATCATGTATGATCACCTGAAGCTCTTGTACTTGACTGATGACCGTTTTTGAGTCCACCATTTTATAATCCAAGAAGCGGCCTACAATGAATTTTTTCGCACCCGCATCCTCAGTCTTATATTTATGGTCCAAAGACTCCCCACGTTCCTTTGCGCTTTTCTTAGAGCTATACACGTTGTAAAGCGAATCAAGCAAGGCCATTCATAACACAATTTCTACACAAGAAATCAAAGATGATTCCAAGCATCTAAAGCGTTAACCGCTTGTGCATCAGTCTCGTCCTCACTAAGTTGTGGAGGATCTTCTGTCAAGAACCGTGCCAAGTTCAAGGTGGTCAAGTAGAAGAGCATCTTCTGCTGCCACCGCTTAAAGTTCAAACCGTTAAACTTTTCCGGTTTTTCGCCATGATTAACCGGCACATTAAGCGTGGGGTTGGCTACTACCCGAGGCACAACCGGGATAACAACTAGATTAGGCACAACGGGTTAGACCCACCACTTGTTGATTCGGATGCCATTTCAAACAAATAAAACAAGAAGTTTAGCACTTCTATCAATCAATCGGAGCAAAACGATAAGAACAAATTTATTAAAATTGTTCAAGTTTTTATTATAAGGCTTTTGCAATTTTCTTGCACTCAATTTGCACAGTATTAATCTATTAGTCCAAAGATTAGTCCAATCACCCAAAATCAGTCCATACCCAAAGATTAGTCCAATCACCCAAATCAAGCAAAAAGATTAATCTAATCACCCAAACAATCAAATCACCAAAATTACAATTTTTCTTTCGTTCCAAATAGCACGACTATTTCTTTTTAGTCCAAAATAATTCAGACCAACCGAATGAAATTCACTGTAAACCTCTTAGAATGAAAATGTATAATCCAATTTGAAAAGATTACAATCACCAATTTCGATTTTAGTAGCTCACCGTGTGCAAAGCATTTGATCTTAATAGTTAATCAATAATACCAACTAGATTTGACAATTATAGAATTTAATAAGAAAGCTATAAACAACTAATCACATATGCAGTAGTATAAAGCCAAGTTGTTTAACAAAATTAATTAACAGATTAGCATAACTAACTAACCTGGAAGAATGAAATTTTGAATTCAAATAGTTGGAAAAATATTAACGGAACAATAGAAAAACCGTGTAAAACAAATTTTGAGTTCCAACTATTATTGTTGATTACAACAGAACCATATATTAAGCTAATCCAAAATTTTCAACATAAGTTAGAAATAGTTGCAGGCAAGGCAATATCTTCATATAAACTGTACCGGAAGATGTGTAGAAAATCTGTTTTAAGCTTGTAGGAAAATAGTAGTATTTTTTCTAGTACAATTTATATGAATCGAAAAATCCCGAATCGACAAAAATTTGCAAAGAAAATAAAATAAAAATTGCTCGAACCGTGTGTTCAACACACTATCCTTAAAATGCATTCGCCCCTATTCGACGCCTGCTTCCGTGATAAGACGAAAAACCGGATTACCTATTCCTGCGAATCAAATTATACCTGAAAATTATCACCAAAACTTTAAATTGCAAGAGATTTAGGATAGATGAAATTCTTGTAAAATATTTTGTGTGTTTTCAAATGTGAAAATAATCCATATTTATAGGCAAAATTTTGCCTTTTACTATTCATAAGGTCAAATTGGCCTTTACTATTTAAAAAGTTAAATAAGTAATTTTATTCAACTTGACTCAAGTTGTTCATCAACTTGTCCAACACTAACTTGATTGTCGGAATGCTAATGCCGGAATTCCTTCCGGTCGTCCATTGCAGGCTAGCAAAGGATCAAGTTGGGAGTACAATTGGATCTTGGAAACGAGGACCTATCAAAGTAGATGTTTAGAATCTTGAATTTGGACAAGAGGAATTTGATTTGGAGATTGGTTAATACTGTGGAAGAAGATAATGAAAAGTTCTTGTTAAAGCTCGGGAAAAGAATTGACAGGTATTTTAATTTTGAATTTTCCTTTTCAATCAGAAATTTTAAAAGTCTTGTTGTTTTTTCCTAATATCTGTGGTTTATATTATTTAATTTGATTTTTTTTTTTTTGTGATTATTTAGAGTGGGGATTGATATAGCCTACAATTGAAGCGAGATATGAGCATCTAAATATCGATGCAGAGGCTTATAGTGCAAGCAGGGCTTTGCCTACTTTTGTCAACTTCAACATCAACATGATAGAGGTAATATACGTGAAATGCAAACATATAGGCATGGATATATATTTTATTTCTACTAAAAAGGGCCTCAACCTAATATGTCTTGATCTTTCTTTTCAGGGAATTTTGAATTCTGTCAATATACTCCTAGCAGAAAGAAGCCTTTTACCATCCTTAAGGATGTCAATGGGATCATCAAGCCATATAATTATGTTGCAGCTGCATTCCCATTTCTCTCCCCCCCTTTTTTTTAGATAACTCTTTACCAGATTTTTCAACTCCCAATAGGAAAGAAATTCTCTGTTAATTCTATACCCGGAAAATATATTTATGTTGTACCAAAGAATAATAATTGATGAAGCATTGCTGAAGAATAGTTTTAACTTTTTTGTTTTTGAGAGAAGTTTTAACTTTTTTCAAAAAGCAAGCAAATTAAATATCTATATAATAAACTAATTAACTTCTACCTCTATAAACTATAAAAGTGAATTCAAGTGAGAGAGTGAATGGAGCAAAAAAGCGTTATTCACGGTGTTATACTTGTGAGGAGGAAGCAAAAGGCATGAAGAAGTGTTTGAATATTTTGCAAAGTAAAATTGATACGTTAAGGAAAATTAATACTTTTTAGAGAAACAATTAATACTTTTCATAAAAAAACGAGTATTTTTCAAAGGAACTACTAATGTCAATTTATTACTTTTAAAACATGTACTTTTTAGAGTAAAAATGATATTTTCTATAATAAAAAAATTATACTTAAACAAAGTTGTGAATAACTTTGCAGGTAAATAATATCAGTTATGTTACTTTGAAAACATATCATTTTTAGAGTAAAAATAATACTCTTTTAATAAAAAGTGATACATTTAAATAAGGTTGTATATAACTTTGCAGTAAATAATATCAGTTATGTTACTTTGAAAACATATAATTTTTAGAGTAAAAATGATACTTTTTTTAAATAAAAAGTGATACATTTGAACAAGATTGTATATAACTTTGCAAATAGTTAATCAGTTTTATTACATTGAAAACATATACTTTTTAAAATAAAAGTGTTACTGTTTTAATAAAGAGTGATACTTTTCGGGTATAAAGTGATATTATGTTAGGAAAAGTACTAATGTAATTCTGTTACTTGGAGAAAATATACATTTTAGAGTAAAAGTGATACTTTTGAACAAGGTTGTATATGAATTTGCAATAAGTAAATTTGTTACTTTAAAAACGTATATTTCCTAGAATAAAAGTGATACTTTTTTCAATAGAAAGTGATATTTTGCGAGTCTAAAGTTATACAAAGAAATAATAAAATGTAATTTTATTACTTTAAAAACATAAACTTTTTAGAGTAAAAGTGATACTTTTTAATAAAAAGTGATACTTTTGAATATGGTCATATATAACTTTGCAAGTAAATAACCAGTTTTATTACTTTGAAAATGTATACTTTTTAGAATAAAAGTGATACTTTTTTAATAAAAAAATTATATTTTTCAAGTCTAAAATGATATTATGTTAAGAAAACTACTAACGCAATTTTATTACTTTAAAAACATATACTTTTTAGACTAAAAGTGATACTTTATTTAATAAAAAGTGATATTGTTAAATTGAATAAATGTTATTTTGCAAGTAAATGATCGATTCTATTCCTTTGAAAACATATACTTTTCGAAGTAAAATTGTATTTTTTAATAAAAGATGATACTTTAGAACTAAATAATATTATAAAAATGCCACCAGATAGAAATACTATTATGCCGTCTTTACTATTACAAAAATATCACCACACCCTAATAAAGATGATTTATCTCCCGATATTACAAATTAATTTGTACCGAAATGGTAAATTGTTTCTACGAGAAAATATACACGTCCATCTACAAGCCCATGTAATTTTTTTGTACTTTAGTTCCACAAAGTGATTATCGTGGGTACGCACTCCTCATGAATTAGGTAAAAAATACTATAAATCAATGCAAGATATTTTCATTTTTATTCTAATTTTAAAATTCAATAGCTCATTAATGAATTGAATGTAGAACTTGACCTCTAAAATTAGTAGCAATCAACAAAGTGGGTCACGCTCATTTGCCAATAATGTGTTTTTAAAGTTTCTGAATTGCGGGTCTCGAAAGGCTTGGGGCTAAAAAAGGAAAAATATATTTATTGGCATGCATAATAAAGCTTAGATGTCACTATCCAATCTGAGTATATGACATGATGGATTTTTTTTTTCCCGAACGATAGTATTATATTATAACAACTCAAAACTAAAATTACAACTACAATCGTAAATGCACTGGACTAAAAGCCGACATGACCAACTAAAAGCCAAGCGGGAACCTGGAAAGACCAATTCGATTCACAACATGGACTAAAAACTACCCACCCAAACTAAACCACTACACGTCGGGAGACTTCAGCACTCCTTAATGGAGACTGTAACACACTAAAAAAACTGAAACCGGGCATGAGCAACCACTACATACTGCAGAACAGAAAAAACTGATTCGCCTACGAGTTTCGCAAATCAACCGGGAAAAGAAAATACAAACAAAAAAAGAAAACAACAACTATAGTTAAAAACGAGAAAAAAATACAAAAAATTGCCTCCCTCACACAACTCAACTCAGGCCGCAGCCAAAGATCTACTCGGCCCAGAGACACCTCCGTGGAGCTCCGACCCGCTTTCACCCCGAAACGAAAATATCGGTTATCTCCGAATATCATAAGGAACCGCTGCCTCGCGGCCTCCAAATGGAAAGCATGGAGGAGGGGGAGGGGGGAGGGATGTGTGGGTGGCGGCTGTGGTTGGGGAGGGAGGGGAAGAGGAAATTAGGTTTGGAGTTTTTTTTGGAAGTGTTAGAGAGAAGGGAGAGGAAAGTGTTAGAGAGAGAGAGAGGGCTGTAACAAATGACATGATGGATTTCAAGTGCCAACAATAATAATTTATTGGATGTGATTGACTCATGTGCCACCAATATCAAATTTTAAGAGAATGCCCACGGGTTTTGGGCATTGGATCCGTTTCACAGATTTAAACCTGTGAAACGGTCCTATACAATTTTTTTCTCGTGATTTATTCGATGTGATTGACCCATGTGCCACCGCTCCCAAGTTTAAAAGAATGTCTGCCGGTTTTGGACATTGGATCCGTCTCACGGATTTGGACCCGTGAAACGGTCCTATACAAATTTTTGCCAATAATAAATACTTAAGAATTACAATTACAGTGCGATGTGGTTATTTATTTCCAAATGAATCCAAGTTTCTTTTTTATTTTATTTTAGAATGTTCTAACCATACCCATTTCATTTCATTTAATCAAACAAATTAATAAACAATAAGAAATATCCAAATTAGTATACAAAATATTGCAGAGAGAGAGAGAGAGAGCACAACGTTACAATGCTTTTTCTTTCTTCTTTTTAATTTATGTAAATAATGTGAAACTTATAAATGACCAACACTATTAATTGACAAAATTTATGATTTATAGGCACGTGATTTATAAAATAGCATATATCAGATTCAGTTATTTGTTACATAAATATGAGATTCTTTTTATAATTAAGTAACTCAAAGAACATTTTTTTATTACATACGGACTATGTAAAATATTTACCATCAATACTCGAGGAAGGGACACAAACACTCGTATAGGAACCCAGATTAACCATCCTTATAACACAAAACTCTATTACTGGAGTACAAGATTGATCCCATACAATAATAAATTTTGAGTACACAGATTTTTGGGAAAGTGTATCACATCTTCCTAATCAAATATCTCAAAAACTGCATATTTGATATCACATTTTAGAAACTATTTATAATTTCTAATTATAAACTATAACATATTTCGTAGGATGTAGAAGTTTATATACACATTCATAAGATTTGTAAGTATTAAATTTATATTATTATTTTTTAAAATTAGAAAAGTATTAAATCTGTGAAAATCGAATTACTTTTTTTAAATAAATGCAAAATATTATTAAAAAAGAAAATATAGTGCACTCCTTACAAGCCAAGCAGCTAGCTTTTTTTAAAAAAAAAGGGTCTCGTTAAAACCTATCAAAGTAAAACCCATTGGGAAAAACCTTTGATAGGAAAAAGAATACCCCATAAAAGAAACAACAAAAATAACTTAAAATCTCAATCGAAATGATGGACGTTTTGTGAAAATCGAATTACTAAAAATAATATATTACAACCTTTTAAACCGAGAAGTATAATTCAAATGTCAAACTAATTTGATCTTAATCATTAAATAATTAAGTTACTATTACTAGAATAGTATCTCTTTATATAGCTATATAGAGAGAGATGTTTATATATATAATCTCTATATAGAGGCAGATTTTTTAATTCAAAATTATGACCAGTTACCCAAGCGCTAAAGTCTATATATATAAATCTCTACATTGTGCGGTTTCTATCCCTGATTTCCCTCGCACACCTACCTTTTAAATCGGTAACCTATCTCCGTTCTGTCACTAGTTTATCTGCGTATATGATTTTAATGGTCCTTTTTTTAAATCGCTAATATATCTCGATCTCTCCCTCTCCCTAGCTTCTATCTGCTCTCCTTAGCTTCTATCTGCGTATATGCGTAAATATAATAGTAGTATGATTTTAAGTGTTTCTTTTTTTTTGTATGGTGATACCTAATTTCCTTCTGTTATAATTCAAAATTATTTTTCTCTGCATAATATTTGTTCATTTGTTCGTTCTGTATAACAATCCAGAGTAGGATTGACCAGTTGAATCGCGAATTGTTGGAGTTCGACATGTTCGCATGCTAGATCTTCGCTTGATGAGGAAGATCGCAAAACGTGTTAAAACACAAAAACGTGTGCGTTCAAAAGAGTTTGTAGGACAAAATTAGGATAGGTTGTTACAAAGCAGAGTTTTGTGACATCGAAAAAGATCTGGAAATTGAAATTATTTTCTTGGAGATATAGGTATTGTTTAGCTTCTGTAATTGTTGTTATATGAAAAAAAAATTAAAATACACTTGAAAGGAAGGAGGGTATTACATATTTATCTTTTCAGGGCGGAATTATAGTGGAGAAACATTTGGTAAATCAATCACAATCATTCTGCAATATATTCACTCAAACTTGCTTATAATTTCTTGATTGATTACAAATGAGGTCCTACTCCTATTTATACTACTCCACCTTTTTATTGGATGATAGTGATTAATCTGAGCTGACGGTTGTGAGAAGTTCTCTAGAACTCTCCAAAGATTTCCTACAACTTTTTGAACATTCTATGATTCTCTATTTTAGTCTACAAACTTCTACATGGTTTGATACTACTCTATAATATTTTTGACTATTCTAAAATATTTCAGATTCTTTTATATTGTTCTAGACTATTCAAGAATCACGCTAGTTGATTCTACACAGTTCTAAGTACAAGATGAACCACACACAATGGTGAGCCTCTTTGTCCTCACATATGGTGAAAAATGGTTGTAAAGACCAGCCACATGACAAGTAGATTCATTCTTATGATGATGATGATAATAATAGTAATTTTAAAAAAGACAAATATTACACCTATTAATGATTCTTCCTCTAACCTCATCAAATTTTGTGTTTAAACCAGCCACAAACTTAAAAATTTTGGTACACTCCACCATCTTCCTATAGTAATATTCATCTTTGGGTCACTTCCATTTGTAGGTCAAGGACCCGCCATAACCTTTTAAGAGTACGAAAATACTTGGTGATAGTATTTTCTTCCTGTCGTTTTTCACTTAATCCTGCTCCAATTCACAAATTTGAGATTGATTGGCAAAATCAGAGTACATTTGATTTATATTGTCCCAGAACTCTTTAGCAATTGGGTGACACATATAATTTCCACTGATTTCTTCCTCCATAACATTAATAGACCATGCCCAAATCATGGAATTTTCTGCACCCCAAGTCGCATGTGCCGTATTTGACTTCTTTGGCTCTTTTATCTATCCAATTAGGTAACCAATTTTACCTCATCCTCTGATATACATACGGACCGGGACCACCGCTAGAAATTGCTATCATTTAAATGAATGATAGTTGTAACAGGTCGAGCTATAACGGGTTTTTTCCTTGAGTTTTCCTTTGGGGTTTCCAATGGTGTCGCACTCATGGTCTTCCCACTCCTAGAAGTGGGTTTCATACCTTCCCCCACAATCGAACCCAAAATCTTATGGATACATGTACGATATATATTTGTATTATTATTAAAAATCTAAACGTACTAAACACAATTACAAAAAATATTGTTTCAATCATAAAAACTAAAATTTCATAAATACTCAAATCTAAAATATTATAGTTCCATAGACAAGGATAAAACGTGTTGAAAGTATCATCAATAGAATAAATTTATCTATTCTCATATGTGAATTTATTAGAATTAATATGGATGTGTCTTTGTATTCTTTTAAATTGTGATATCTAGGTCGATTGTTTATCCATGGAGTGTTAATAGAGAATCAGATAAAGTATCGTGTTTGATATGCATCCGGCATGTGTACGTCATCTTCACGGAAGTGTCCGTGTTCCCTAGCTTATCATGCTTGTAAATTTTTTCCATTCAACACTTTAGCAAGTTTCAGGCAACCAATTGCTTGCTCTTTTGCAAAATTGGTTGTGCCAGAAACACACACAATGATTGTACACCAGTCACAAATCCTTTCTCTAAGATGTGCCAATTTGAGCATGGAGACTCCATCTAATTCAAATACTATTTAACATCATATAGTAATTATTAATGTGAAACATGAGACAATCTCATGACAATTATAATTAAAAGAATGAACTCTAAAGCAGCACATCGACAATTATAAGGCAATTGAAAGAGAATATGATAGGGACAACACAGACTAGATAATTCAGTTATTATCCTTCTACACTCTAGATTTTTTTTAACCCCCTCCAACTCCCAGCGCCATCAAACTTCACTAGAGAAACTCCGGTCAACACACACCATCCACAAACTGCCATCGATGGATCTATCAAGCCACTCAAAAAAAACATCCATCAAACTAAAACCCAAAACTCCGACCAGAACCTGAAGTCCACCGCACACCACCACTCCTTGCTCCGTCCGCGAGTTGCCACCGGTGAGTGAGGTGGTGGGAGCTGTGTGGTGCTTTTGTGAAGAAGATAAAAGGTACAGGGGTTGGTGAGAAAGATTTGTTTAGTGTTAGTGTTCATATACATTATAGATGATTCTAGTATAAGTCGGTTAGCCAGTTAATTGATTCAATTACTGTTGCTAGTAGCCAACTGCATGTAACTCACTCATCTGAATATCGATCATGAATAAAAATATATTTTCCTAATATAATTTTGTAGCTTAGCTTTCACATGGTATCAGGCTGGTGTGGCAGTGCCTGATCGGAATCTGCCATGGCCACCATGCCTACTTCATCTTCTTCATCCTCCTTCACTTCGGTCACATTTTCCCATCTAGATTTCCTCTAAACTCACGCATGAGAATTTTCTCATCTGGAAGAAAAATAATTTTGCTACTCTTCATGGTCATCGTCTTCACTCCTTCTCGACCGGAGAAATCTCACTGCCACCACATTTTCTTAGCTCGACTGATGAAGGTATGTCCAGTGTCAATCCACCTTTTCTAAAATGGGAGCAACATGATCAACTCATTCTATCTTGAATTTTGGCATCTATTAGAAAGGATATTCTCACTCATCTTATTAATCGTGAATCTTCAGCCTCAGTGCGTCATACATTAGAAATCTATTTTGCTGCTCAGATTTGTGCTAAAGTCAGTTAATTTAAGCTGCAATTACAAAATCTCAAGAAATGTTCTCTTAAGATTAATTAATATGCTCTCAAAATTAGGCATTGTGTCGATATGTTAACACTTGTTGGCTATCCAACTGCATAAAAAGATTATGCTATATTATAAGGATTGCCTCCTAAATATGAAATGTTTGCTCAATCTATTTTTACTCGTTGCCACATGAAGCTCGTATTGAAAGATCCACTAAGAATATTGAATCTGTAATGGCAAATGTAGCTATATCTCATGCTACTAGCCCCTTTTATGGTTCAGTTCCTTCTAATTATCCTACTTTCAGCGGTTTTTCTCGAGGCAAAGGTTTTGGGTCTCGCATTGGTTTTCGTGGATTTCATGGAAATGGAAGATTCCAAAGACGTCATGGTTTCAACTCGAATCGTATTATGTGTTAACTCTATGGCCGAACTAATCATATTGCACCTCAGTGCTATTACAGATTTGATTGAAGTTTTCAAGGTCCCTCTCAACTTCAGACCAGGCCATCTACCTCTCAACCTGGCTCTCATCTGCAGGGTAAGATTGCTCACACAACTGGTCATTTACCTTCATCTCCCTCTCCCCAATTGGCATTCTGGATTTGAGGAATAGTACCTAGACTCAGGAGCTACAAACCACAATACAGCTGACTCTCAAAACTTAATGCAACACCACATTCAACAATGATCATGAGCAGGTTAAAAGAGAAAATGGTAAGGGTTTATCAATTTAGCACATTGGTTCTTATACTTTTCCTCTCCATTACTTCCTAATCGAACTCTTGCTCTTACACAGATGCTCCATATCCCTCAAACTACAAAGAATCTACTTAGTGTCTCAAGATTCTCTAAAGACAACAATGTCTATTTCCAATTCCACCCTGATTACTGTCTTGTTAAAGATTCCACCACTCATTATGTTCTTCTCAATGGCCATCTCCATCATGGACTAGATGTCTTTCCCAAGGATCAACTTCATTTTTCCCATATATCTTTCACTTTTCATAGATACAAGCATTCTAATAATACTGTCTTTCTCTCCTGTAATCTTGCTTCTAGAGCTATTACTTTTGATGTTTGGCACAAGAGACTTGGGTATCCTTGAAATAAAGTTGTACAAATTGTTCTATCTGTAACGCCCTAGAATTTCTTTAATAAAATAAACGAGCATACACTTAATTTTAACGATGAAAAGGAACATGTATAATTTAAAAATAAAATTGAACTGAGACAATGGTAGCGGAAGCAAATTATTTCATAAATAAAAATTTAACCATCATCTAATTGGGTCAATTATGAACTGGAAAATAAAACTAATAACTTAAAAAGAAGCAAATAGTTCAACACTTTTTTTATTTAAACATTCGTGAATAAATCCATAGGCCTTGTCATATCCACCGCTCTTAGTCAGCACCATCTCCTTCACCTCAAAAGTTGGTTATATGTGGGGTGAGCGACACAGCTCAGTGGAGTATAAATTGTCCAAGCTAAATACACAGATATCTCACATATGCATGCAAATACAATCCAATAGGACATAGACATGGGTTGCACTACAGGGGTTCCACCCGAGGGATACATCGACTCCGGACCTCTTGAGTCCCTGGCTCATGGGTTCCTAAGAAACTGTACTACACATTCATCCAAAATAATCTAAGCATTTAACAAGGACAATAAAGTTTAGAAAACAAACCCCACCTTGAACGTAACTTTGAAAATTAAGTAGAGCCTAGAAGTGTCGGATGCAAGCACGCATAATTCTCGCTCGATAAATCGCCTAATCAATAGAAAATAATACTAGTCAAATCCTCGAATATTCTAAACTTAAACTTAAAAGTAATAATCTAAAAATCCTAATTTAGGGGCTTAATAGAATATAAAAATAGGTTTGAAGGCTAGATTTAAATTGAAAGTAGAAATTGGAATTATAGGCTAATTTGATGGTTTGGGGCTGAAGGGTAATTCTGTCAATAGTTTATAGGGACCACATCCCCCAAATCCTGCTTCCTCTTTTCCTCTCTTCCCCATACGAAACCTACACCCATCCTCCATCTCTCTTTTCTCTCTTTTCTTTCCCCTTTCTCTCTCCTCTTTCCTTTTTATTTTTTTTTCTTTTTTCATTTTCCTCTCTTTTTTTCCTACTTTTCCCTATTTTTCCCTACTATTTTCGGTCAACAGACCCACAACACAACTCCCTCTTTCTCACACTTCCCCTTTTCTTTCTCTTTTCTTACTTCTTCTTTATTTCACTCCTGCAAATCTGTCCAGCATCATCATCTCCCTCTTTCTTATGTATATATTTTTTTTCTACTTCTTCATCTATATTTCTTATTCCTATTTTACGCCACCAGCCCCCCCATTCTTTTTTGTCTTTTTTTTTTCTTCTTAAATCCTCTACTCTATTTCCCATCTACAACACCATCATCCTTTCTTTTGTTTTTTTCTAAATCTTTCTAATTCACGTCAACAGCACACGCCAGAACGACACAGGCAGAATTGGGATTTTTGCAGCGGCGGTAGGTTTCGGGATTGTTGGGTTTCGCGCGGGTTCGGAATGTTTCCGGCATAAAATCGAGGCTGACTGGGTTTGGGTGTTCGATGGGTATCGGTGCTCGATTTTCCGACGACGGCGCGAGAGTAGTGGTTTACGGCTGTCGCTCGGATGGTTTGGGAAATGAATTTCTGGTATTTTGTTGAATTTTGATGTTTACGGCCGAGGTGATATGATTTGGTTCGAAGGAAAAATTTACGTGATGAAGATTAGAAGACATAGCCTTGTCATGGGTTGAGAAGATTACTTGGGAGAGAAATTAGAACAAATGTTTACCTTTGGCTGGAGAAAAATAGCACGTTAAAAAAAAAAAGAATAACAAGGGATTGTATTTATAGGTTTAATTAGGGTTAAGCATCTTAATCTCACAGGATTCTAAAGAATCGGGTAAAGGATATAACAAGATTTGATATTTTTTGGAAATTTGAAATTGGTATCTTGATATTCTAGAATACTACTGGAATTGAATTTTTTTAATGAGCTAAATTGCTAATGGGTTCACATTAAATGGGTTTGTTTAAACTTGGACCGGATAGTTGGACATTGGACTTGAAAGATTGGGCTTGAATTAAAAAAAATATATTTAGCCCCTAAATAAAAATAACTAAAAAACTAAAATTCATAATTCTTAATACAAGCCCAAAATAAATTCCGGGTATTACACTATCTCTATGTTCTATTCCAAATTTCAGCATACTTCTACTAATATTTGTCAAACTTGTTGTTTTAGAAAAATCCACAAAACTCTTTTTCCTAATTTTACCACTGCCTATACAACACCTCTCCAAATTATACACTCTGATCTTTGGGTGCCTTATCCTATTTCTTCTTTAAATAGATACAAATATTACATTCACTTTGTTGACAGCTTCTCCAGGCATACCTGGATTTATCTCGTAAGACAATAATTAGAAGCTCTTACTACTTTCATCAGCTTTAAGACTCATATTAAACTTCAATTAGGGGTTAAAATCAAGGCACTTCAAACTGATCGGAGAGAAGAGTTTAGGTCATTTACAAATTATCTCTCTGCTCATGGTATTAACATCAACTTTCTTGCCCATACACTCATGACAAAAATGGTCTTGTTGAAAGAAAATATAGACATATTGTGGATAATGGTTTAACTCTCTTAGCACAAGCTTCTTTGCCCTTTAAATTATGGGATGAATGTTAGGAAAATTTATGTTTAGATTTTGATGATACTATATAAAACTTAGAATAGGAAGTTGACACCCCATTTTTGTTGTAATTCAACTTGTAATAGATAGGACTGCATGAGCTAAGTGAAGTCAGCTACGTTGAAGAAATACAAGAGTCGACTGAAGATTGAAGTGAAAACCCAACTGTGTGTCAGCTGTGTGAAGCCAAGTGAAGAATCAGTCAAGTGACAGAAAATATTGTCTCAGTCAGCTGACTGACAACTAAGTTATTCCATAATGATTGGAATCGGATGTCAAAGGGGTTTGCAGCAGACAAGACTTGAAGAAAGCTGATAGAGATCCGTTGTCAACACAAGTCAAGATTTTGCAGGAAATAGGTCTGCGTCAGGCTGCCAGCAATACAACTTTTTTGCTGAAAAAGTGCAAAAAACAAGGAACCAATAGGATGTACCTGAAAACCTGCAGAGACCAAGGAAAGGATGTGGAGCATTAAAGACATGCCACGATCCTCATTAATGCTGTAAGGACAAGATATGCCAACAACCTACGAGTGAGATTTGAAATATATGTCTATCTCTTCAACGGACATATTTTCGAATCTTCACTATAAAAGGCCGAGGAAGCGTGAGAGAAGGTTACCAAATTCATTACAAGAAATCAAGCATTCAAGCAAACCTTTAAATACTTTCAATCTTTCAAAGTTACTCCTCAAGCCCAAAATTGAAGGAACTCGATCCAACACATTCAGTGAAGGAAAGAATACTTCATCTAGTTGAAGAGGAAACTGTTTGAAGAACAAAAAGGGGTCACACTCCAAGGTTGAAGGAGTTGTAGTAAGGTTCAAGGTCGAACCAAAAGCTTTGAGCTTGTTGGAAGGCTGTGTGATCAATTCCAAGAGTTTGAGGGAGTCAAGTGAAAGAAGACATCTTTTTGTGAAGAAGTCGAGTCCTGGGAGCGGCCACCGTGTGATCAAGGCTGTCTCGGACTGTTCATTACTTTATAACCAGATCTGTTTCTTAATGGATTCCTCCAAGAGTCGGAGAAGAGTGGATTAGAGGAATCACCCCATCCTCGAACCACTACAAAATTTGCTTGTCATTTACTGACAGAACTTTACATTCTTGCATATCATTGATATCTGCTGCTAAGTTAAAATTGCTAAACACAACTGATAATAACCTGCTAAAAACAAGTGTTAAAAACAAGTTTAAAACATTGGGGTGAAAAGTCTTCCGCTGAACAAATACGAATCAACTGCAAAGTTAAGTGTTAGCTCACCCAGCTCAGTTATACTATCAACAGCTCAGTCGAGTCTATTGAGTGGGTAATTTTGCTGAAGTGAGCCAACCTAGCTGTCCCTCACGGACTTAGCTGATTTGAATTAACTCTGAAAATATTTAAAGGACTAAATCGAAAATTTGGTAAGGTTTGTTCAACCCTCCTTCTAAACCTTACTACTCACCCCTTGGGATATACAAGTGGTATCAGAGCGGTTGGTTCATTAAGCCATCCACACTGGTTACTGAACTAGATTTCAGTTTCTTCAAAAGATACAACACTTGAGTTTTCAAAGCTTTTATTACAAAAGCAAAGTTATTATCATGGAAGCAAATCTAACTCGTATTCCCATGTTTACTGTGGAAGAGTTTGATGACTGGAACATTCGTATGCAGGCTGACCTATCAGCTTTGCACGATAAGATGTGGCTAGTGATAGAAGATGGGCCACTGCAAATCCTAAAGGTCAACACTGTAAGTCCAAGTGGCTACGATAATCTAGAGGGGGAGTGAATAGATTATGCCCATTTTCTCAATTATACCCTCTTTTTCGAATGAAACAAGCAAATACAAGAATGGAACTGCGGGAAGTAAATAACACGCTTCAATTTATAGAGGTTCAACCCACCTGGGCCTAATCCTCTACCACCTCAATATCTACGGGATGGATTTCAAAAAGAAAAAGAATTTTATAAATAATTACCAAAACCATTACAACATCACCTTACAACACCTCTTTGAAGATTACCGCAATCTCCCTTGAAGATTACCACAATCTTCCTTCAATGGCACCTTGTGAAGATTACCACAATCTTCCGACTTGAAGAGCACCTAACTCTCCAACACCTCGAAGAGCACCAAACACTTCCACAAGAAGATTACCATAACCTTCTTTCACCTATGAAGAGCACCACACTCTTCAACACCTAAGATCACCCAAGTGTATTCTTACCACAAAAACACTCACAAGGATATCTTGTGTTTAGATGAGGAATTACAATCAAGATTACACTTTGAAAAATATTACAACTCAAAAGTGCAAGTGTAATCAAGAATCAAGCCTAGACCTCAAGATGTGAATGTGAAAGACCTTAGGCTATTACAACAAGAATATGGAAAATGATTAACACAATATATGGTTGAGTATGTCTCTTGTTGTGTAGTAGTAATTATTGTTGTTGTTGCTCCAAAACTTCCTCTATTTATAGAAGATGATTGATCAAGGATAGGCTCCTCTTGGGGACTAATTTCTACAAAATATATGCAATTAAAATCAAGATTATAGATGTTAGAAATCAACCCCACAATTTAAGGAAAAGATGTATGTTGTTCAACAGTTAGAATTTGCTGATAAACATATAGGGTGACCGGTCGAATAGAAATAGAAGTTTGAAAAATATCGCACAATTTTACATAGGGTGACCGGTCAACGGGGGGTCCGACCGGTCGACCCCTGTGCCGACCGGTCTGGCTCAAGTGCGAAGCAAAATAGAAAAGAGAAAAATCTCCAGACACCGGCCGACCTATGTCGACCAGTCGACCTCTAGGTCGACCGGTCGACCTCCCTCTATTTTGTGTTTGTCTCATTTCAATTTCTAAAATCAACTTCAGACACGGGATGCCCTATAGGGCGAACGGTCGAGCTCGAGACAGAAGTGTTGTCCAATTTCAGTCGAAAATAAACTTCAAGAAATACACCGAAAAAATAAAAATATTTTAGAACAATCTGGAGTATTTGGACAACATTGAAATATTATTTTGGTGTAAAAACACATTAAAACAAAATCATCAAAATCATGATAAAAATGTTTATCTAAGAAACTCCCCATTTTTGATGATTACAAACCAAAACAATTTTAAGAGGTCAATTTTGAAAAAAACAAAATTTTCGGTAAAAAAATAACTATCCGTTTTAAGCGACAACTTTCCATGCATAATAATCATAAGGATGGGAGTAAAGATTTTCAAAAACATTTTGCAAAAGCTCTCCCTATCAACATGCACAACGAGAGTAGTGTAGAAGCAATTAAATAAAAGCTAAAAACTTAGCTTTTACGATAGAAACTAGAATATCATGAGCTTAAAAGCTCCCTCTATCAAAGAAACATCATTAGACATGTATATAAGTCCATAATACATCCAATGGACTAGATTTTGTTCACAACTTTTGCTAGCCATAACTTATAGCTTTTTTTGCGAGCTTATTTTAGCTTCTTTGAGATAAAGTGCTTATTTCCTGTTTCTCCCCCTTCGGAATCATCAAAAAGAATGTTAGCACGATAAAAACATCATATAATCATATCAAAGTGCACATTTGAATTGATTTAACGAGCTTTTCGAATAATGAACTTAAATTCCAAAGTTATGGGGAAAAAACGATCATTTGATTTGTAAAAGCTCATTTGAGTAGTAAAACATGATCTCTATACACTTATAAGACTTTTGAAAACGAGAGAATCATGTAATAGATGAAATTTTCATTGAAACATTTCATCGAACACTTGCGTGCGTCGAATAACAATTAAGATGTATATAGCCCTTGTAATTGTAATCAAGCCAAGATTTTCATCACCAAATACAATTTTACAAATATCATCTATCAACAATCATCATACCCATCACAAATATACAAGAATTCCATCAACATATCAAGAGTAAGCACGTTCTAAGGGTTCAACCCAATTGAGATAAAGAAGAAATTAAACTTACCAATTAATCGGAGAAGTTGGGTAAGAATGATGAAATACAAGTAATATAAACTCAAAGATATAGAATTTATAAGAAAGAAATCATTTTGAATGAATTGTGTGTGAAATTTGCAAAAAGGTCGAAAAATGGAAGAAAAACGCCAAAATGGCTAAGTGTGGGACAAAATGCAATTTTAACAAAAAAATAAGCTAGCTCGACCGATCGGAGGGGAGGTCGACCAGTCAAGATGAGTTCAACCGGTCGACCTCACTTCATTTAGTCACTGGAGCAGTTTTTCTTATTCTGTCCGAATTTTTATCCAAAAATTCGATTTTTCACCCCTAAGTTTTAAAAACGCACAAATGCAAACATAGACCTCATTCAATATGCATTATGCCTTAATAAGCTCGAATTGAGGTAAAAGACTTGGCATTTAACGATTATAAAAATATCCGCGCGTTAAACTTGAGACGGAATTAAGCACATCTCAATTTTCGTTAAGAAGCACAATCCATTAGAAAATGATGTCGAATCTCAATATGTTTAGTTCGGTTATAAAGAACCGTATTTTGAGAAATTATTTATACCAGACTTGATATCCTGAAAATATGAATGTTGTAAAACTTTGGATAAAACAAGCCATAAGAATAAGTGCCTTTCAAATATTGAAAATTTCTTTTAATGGCACTTTAATGAGATTCTTTGGGATTGTTTTGAAATTGAGCACATAGGCATACGACATGAAGAATATCGGGTCTATGAGAGTAATGAAAGTTGATGAACATACCTCGATTTTGTTTGTCAACCAATATGCCTTTCTCATCTTTGTCTAACTTGATATTAGTTGCCATTGGAGTATTGACGATTCTTCCTTCTTCAATTTCGAACTTCTTCAAAAGTTCTTTTGTATACTTTGATTGTGAAATATAAATCCCTTCTTGGCATTGCTTAATTTGAAGTCCAAGACCCCATCATACTCATCTCGATTTCACCTTGCATTAACTTAGAAAATTTCTTGCACAAAGATTCATTAGTAGCACCAAATAATATCTTCAAAATAAATTTGAACTAATAAACAGTCTTGCCCTTTTTCAAAAACAAAGAGAGTAGTATCAACTTTACCCCTTGTAAATCCATTTTGTAAAAAAAAGAAGCTAAGTCTATCATACCATGCACGGGGCGAGTGTTTTAAACTATATAAGGCCTTCTTATGTTTATAAACATTATTTGGCCTAGAAAAATATTCAAACCCCAGAGGTTGTTTTACATAGACTTCTTCTTGAATAAAACCGTTTAGAAATGCGGATTTAACATCCATTTGGTAAAGCTTGAAATTTTTTAAAACACAAATAGGCAAGAAAAATGTGAATAGCTTCTAAACGTGCTATAGGTGCAAAAGTTTCATCATAATCAATACCTTCTTCTTGACAATAACCATGAGCTACTAACCTTGCTTTATTTCAAATGATATTGCCTTGGTCATCGAGTTTGTTCCGGAATACTCATTTTGTACCTATAATCGTTTGTGATGGAGGACATGGTACTAATTCCCAAATATCATTTCTTCCGAATTGATTTGGCTCCTCTCGCAATTCTATAAACCAATCTTCAACTTGGAGCATCATTTGAGAAATTTGTTCAATGTTGTCTTCTTCATCACTATCATCATTGGGCATCCAATTGATCTTTAGTGTTCATAATAAAATATTTACATCCAAATATTTTGAAGTAACTAATATTTGGAGTACTTCCTTTTTCATCCTCAATAAATCTACACAACTTAACAAGCTCATAAACGACATCGCTTATATTAGGAAGAAAATAGCCCAAATATATCTTGTCTATGAGAGTAAAATACAAATAATGATCATGCGTCAATTGTTTATGTCAATCTTGATAAATCATAAATTAGATAATATGTTGACGAACATGTATATCAAGATATTTAAAACTTTGACAAAATATCTTGCACAAGAGCATAGTAAAAATGGTAATGGACAAAAATGGCTAAGGCAATTTAAGAAATAACACAAGTATACAATGCTTTCGCTTAAATCCACAAGAGATGATAGTATACAAGAGTTTAAAAAAATGTCCATACAAGGTCTCCTCTAAAAGAGTTTTTGAAAATCTGAGAGTATATAGTAGAGACCTCATTTTTTACGAGATATCTTTGAAAAATCATTTTGACAATATTAAGGCAAAAATAAAAGCATGCATAATAATAAGACATTATGCGTATTTAAATAAGGAGATACGGTTTACCAATTACGCCATTTCCACGGGTTGTGTCTTTCCCATTGTTGATGATGTTTTTCTCTTGGAAAATCATTTTGTTGATGATGGCTTCTCCAATTACTCCATTTCCAAGATTTGTGTCCTTCCCATTGTTGATAATATTTCCCTCTTGGAAATTCATTGTGATGATGTCTTCTCCTTTGCTCAAATGATACGGGCATTTGATGTCTTCTTGATGGTATGAATTTTCTTTGATTGTTATTCCACCGAGCACCTATTATGACATTGTTTTGTGGTACCCTCAAGTGTTTGGGTCCTTCGGGATTAGCATTGAGACTTTTAGGTCTCCAATAATAATTAGAGTTATTTCTAGCCCGACAAGAAATTGCCGTGTGACCCTTTTTACCACAATAGAAACATGTAATAATTCTAGAAGCATAATGACCAACATGCTTAGAGGCTTGATTCTTTTTCTTACGATTAATAACATTAGACTTATAACCAAGTCCTAGTTTCAAATGATTACAACGATGAACATCGAGAATTTTGGTCATTTTATTGGTACTCAAATTAAACTTAGTCAAATCATTTTTCATGCAATTAATATCCTCAACAAGAGTACTATTTTCTTTTTCAAGGTTTCTAACCTTATCAAGTGTGGTAGTGTGAGCACAAGAAAGAGATTCATATGGAGCAAGTAAACTACCCTTTTCATTTTTCAAAGTATTGAATTCCTTTTTCAAGTTTTTGTATTTAAAGAGCAAGCTTTGGAATTCATTTTGAAGTTCATCAAAATCATTTTGTAATTCACCATAATCATCATGCAATTCATTACTAAAAGAGGTGGAAGAGTTAGAGCGTACCTCATTTTTTTCGTGGATGCCCATTAGACATTGCTCGGCTTCTTCATCATCGGAAGTTGTAAGAAGCTCATCCCATGTCGTTGGATTTGATGTTGTATCCAATTGAGAAGTAGATGCTTTTGAATAGATCCTTTCATTTGCATATACTTCATAGATAGCTTCTAATTTTTTCCACACTTCATGTGCCGATCGTATCCCTCGAATATGATCATATTCCGAAGAGGTAAGTAAATAATGAAGAATATTAAGAGCTTTACCGTTTAAGGAGAGAATTTTCTTGTCTTCATCATTGAGCTCCTTGAGGACTTTGGAGGTGTGAAATCCGTCTTTCATCGGGATGGATTCTCCATTTATAACCATGTTCCAAATATCGAACCCGCAACTTTGTAAGAAATAGTGGTGGCTTGTTGGTAGAGGCGCCGGTGGTAAGATAGACTTCGTTCGTAGCCAATGATCGTATCTTTACTCGCGATGTGGAACGAGCTTGCCAAAGAGTTTGTCTATGATACCACTTGTAAGTCCAAGTGGCTACGATAATCTAGAGGAGGGGGTGAATAGATTATGCCCATTTTCTCGATTATGCCCTCTTTTTGGAATGAAACAAGAAATGACAAGAAGGGAAGTGCGAGAAGTAAATAACACGCTTCGATTTATAGAGGTTCAACCTACCTAGGGCCTAATCCTGTACCATTCCAGTATCTCCAGGATGGATTTCAAAAAGAAAAAGAATTTTATAAATAGTTACCAAAACTATTACAACATCACCTTACAACACCTCTTTGAAGATTACCACAATCTCCCTTGAAGATTACCACCACAATCATCCTTCAACGGCACCTTGTGAAGATTACCACAATCTTCCGACTTGAAGAGCACCTAACTCTCCAACACCTCGAAGAGCACCAAACTCTTCCACAAGAAGATTATCACAACCTTCTTTCACCTATGAAGAGCACCACACTCTTCAACACCTAAGGTCACCCAAATGTATTCTTACCACAAGAACACTCACAAGGATATCTTCTGTTTGGATGATAAATTACAATCAAGATTACACTTTGAAAAATATTACAACTCAAAAGTGCAAGTGTAATCAAGAATCAAGCCTAGACCTCAAGATGTGAAAGTGAAAGACCTTAGGCTATTACAAACGAGATATTGAAAATGAAGAACACAATATATGCTTGAGTATGTCTCTTGTTGTGTAGTAGTAATTGTTGTTGTTATTGCTCCAAAACTTCCTCTATTTATAGAAGATGATTGATCATGGATAGGCTCCTCTTGGGGACTGATTTCTACAAAATATATGCAATTAAAATCAAGATTATAGATGTTAAAATCAACCCCACAATTTAAGGAAAAGATGTATGTTGTTCAACGGTTAGAATTTGTTGATAAACATATAGGGCGACCGGTCAAATAGAAATAGAAATTTGAAAAATATCGCACAATTTCACACAGGGCGACTGGTCGACGGGGGGTCCGACCGGTCGACCCCTGTGCCAACCGGTCTGGCTCAAGTGCGAAGCAAAATAGAAAAGAGCAAAATCTCCGGAATCTCCGACCTATGTCGACGGTCGACCTCTAGGTCGACTTGGTCGACCTCCTTTTTTTGTGTTTGTCTCATTTCAATTTCTAAAATCAACTCTGACACCTGGATGCCCTATAGGGCCGCCGACGGTCGAGATCGAGACAAGTGTTGTCCAATTTTAGTCTAAATAAACTTCAAAAATATTTCAAAAAATAAAAATATTTTAGAACAATCGGAGTATTTGGACAACATTGAAATATTATTTTGGTGTAAAAATATTTATTAAAACAAAATCATCAAAATCATGATAAAAATGTTTATCTAAGAAACTCCCCCTTTTGATGATTACAAACCAAAACAATTTTAAGAGAAGATATTTTGAAAAAAACAAAATTTTCCGATAATGTTGCCAATAACTCCTCCGTTTTAAGCGACAACTTTCCAATAAAATCATAATAATCATAAGGATGAAATGGGGGATAAATATTTTCAAAAACATTTTGTAAAAGCTCTCCCTATCAACATGCACAAAGAGAGTGTAAATTAATAATTAAATAAAAGCTAAAAACTTTTGAAAATTTTAAAATGATTGAAACTAGAATATCATGAGCTTAAAAGCTCCCTTTCATCAAAGAAACATCATTAGAGATGTGCATATAAGTCCAAATCCATCCAATGGACTAGAAATTGTCATCCCCGAGATTTCCTTTTACTAGCCAAAATATCAAATTTTGAGATATTTTAGCTTCTTTGAGATAAAGTGCTTATTTCCTGTTTGAGTCTTCGGAAAAATCAAAAGAATGTTAGCACGATAAAAACATCATATAGTCATATCAAAGTGCACATTTGAATTGATTTAACGAGCTTTTCGAATAATGAACTTAAATTCCAAAGTTATGGGGAAAAACGATCATTTGATTTGTAAAAGCTCATTTGTTAGTAAAACATGATCTCTATACACTTATAAGACTTTTGAAAATGAGAGAATCATGTAATAGATGAAATTTTCATTGAAACATTTCATCAAAGAACACTATCGCGTGCGAATAACAATTAAGATGTATATAGCCCTTGTAATTGTAATCAACACCAAGATTTTCATCACCAAATACAAATTTACAAATATCATCTATCAACAATCATCATACCCATCACAAATATACAAGAATTCCATCAACATATCAAGAGTAAGCACGTTCTGGGTTCAACCCAATTGAGATAAAGAAGAAATTAAACTTATCAATTAATCGGAGAAGTTGGGTAAGAATGATGAAATACAAGTAATATAAACTCAAAGATATAGAATTTATAAGAAAGAAATCATTTTGAATGAATTGTGTGTGAAATTTGCAAAAAGGTCGAAAAAACAAGAAAAACGCCAAAATGGCTAATTCTAACAAAATGCAAATTTAACAAAAAAATAAGCTAGCTAACACTTCATCACCCAGGGGAGGTTTACGATTCAATTGTCAAAATGAGTTCAAAGACTTTGACCTCACATCAAACCTCACACACACTTTTCTTAAATTCTCAAAATCCAAAAACTGTTTATCCAAAAATTCGATTTTTCACCCCTAAGTTTTAAAAACTCACAATCAAAACATAGACCTCATTTAAAATGATTATGCTTAAAAAGTGATTGATTCATTTAAAAGACTTCCAAATCGATTATAAAAATATCTCAAAAACGTTGGAGATAAAACAAACATTAAGCATCTCAATTCCTTTGTTAGATGCTCAAGCTCCTAGAATGATTTTGAAAATGATTCGAATCTCAAAATGAAGTCCAAAATCCAAGAACCATATATTTGAGAAAAAACATAACAATCATATTAGCCTTAGATATAAGGGTAAAGCAAATCCCGAAAATATGAATGTTGTAAAACTTTGGATAAAATAAAAATTATAAAAAGTGCCTTTCAAATAAAAATTTCTTTTAATGGCACTTTAATGAGATTCTTTGGGATTGTTTTGAAATTGAATCATAGACATGGAATGAAGAATATCCAAACCAAGTCTCACGAGAGTAATGAAAGTTGATGAACATACCTCGATTTTGTTTGTCAACCAATATGCCTTTCTCATCTTTGTCTAACTTGATATTGGTTGCCATTGAGTATTGGTCATTCTTCCTTCTTCAATTTCGAACTTCTTCAAAAGTTCTTTTGTATACTTTGATTGTGAAATAAAACTCATCAAGCATTGCTTAAATTTCAATTACACCAAGAAAGCAAAGCTCAAAAAACTTGCACAAAGATCTTATGGATTTCACCTTTGACAAATTTAAGGTGTTAAATTATGCTTAGTTGTGCATACCTTAAGTTTGAGAGGGGACTAATATCTTCAAAATAAATGTTCAAACACATTCAAAAACAAAGGTTCTAGTATCAACTTTACCCCTTGAAACCATTTTAGTAAAAAAAGAAGCTATATATAGCTCACTCATCTGAATATCGGTCATGAATAAAAATATTTTTTCCAAATATAATTGTGTAGCTTAGTTTTCGGATTTAAGGAAAAAAGAAAAAAAGAAGAAGAAGAATAAGGAGGAAGAAGAAATGAATTGAAGGGAAAAAAATAAAGACACAAGGAGGATAGGTGAATTAACATCCATTTGAGATAAAGAGATGAAATTTTTTAAAACAAATAGGCAAGATAAATGTGAATAGAGACTGTTGATTAATTTTGGTGGAGATTCAATTTTCGGTTTATTAATTTTTACCTATTCTTTTAGATATTACATATTACCTTCATATTTTCATAACATTTCAAGAGAGTCCATTTGACTTTAGTTTTGACCACATTTCTTTTAAATCCTTAATTTTGACTTGGCAGTTGACTAGGTTTTCAAAGTAAACCCGATATTTCTTATTCTTTTCAATTTTCAACTTTCTTTTATAACTATCCTTTTTATTATATTGTTTATTAGTTATACTATATTAAACCATAATTCAACTTGGATATCATTTTGAAAATTTGTTCAATTTGTCTTCTCTGTCAAATATATGCTATTTATTTAAGATGTGAGTGTATAGGTTTAGAAGGGGGGTTGAATAAACCTTACCAACTTTCCGATTTAGTCCTTTTAAATTTATTAATTAATGTGGCACAAAGTAAATTATCCTATGATGGACAACTAAGTTAAAATAATCGGCCGGCTTACTCAAGCCCAACGGGCCACATGGGCCATCGGGCCTAATTAGCCCTAATTTCAAATTATTAAAAAAATTACATTATAAAGCTTATTTAAAATAAAATTTAGGCGAACAAATATAAGTGTATATTGCGTTTCAGGGTCTGTAGTACTAAGTTGGAATTAGCTCCCTCTGCTTTCCCAAGTGTGGAATAATATGTGTTTTCGTGGGTGTATCTATGGTTTTTGTGTTTATATTAAAGTGCAAGAATTTTTTTATTTTTGTTTTATACCCATTTTTTGAATGAAAAGAAGTGTAAATAATATCATTAAATGAATAATCAATAAAATATGATGTGTTTCTTGATCACATAATAATATGCAAATCATTAAAATATAGTCTAAACAAATAATTTTCAAATCAAGCTGAAACTCGGGCACCAAAACATTGGAAAGAAAAATTAAATTTGAGCTAGGAAACTTATTCCAGTCATTCTCAATCCATATAATATCATTCAAGTCTTCAAAGCTCAATCTGAAAAGCAGTGAACAAAGCAAATCAAAAATATGTTTCTATTAAACACTAAAATAAAAATTGATTACTGAAAACACACCCAACAACTTTCACTACAAGAAAACAAGGCAATTCCAACGGAAAAAAACTATTGATTCTTCAATAATTTCCTCTTCAAATTGATCGTTATCTTTCCTTCAAATTCCAGTGTTGGATTGATTTCGTTCGTAAATTTCCGCTTGAGGATTGAACTTGAATGGCGAAATCCCAATGGAAAAATATTCCAATGGTATTTCCAATGTTATTTATCCATTGAATATATAACCGTTGGAAAAAACTCCAACATTTTTTCCAACACTAATTCCAACAGAGTTATATCATTGGAATATATTTAATCGTTGGGAAAATTCCAACGGAATTATACTATTGAAATTTAGTCCAATGGTATATATCCATTGGAATATTCAATCAATTTATCTCATTGTCTAATATCTTTAACTTCCCAGTAGGTCACCCATCATCAGTTTGTCCCAAGTGAAGCACATTTAACTATTTAGTTTCAATATGATTGACTCCAAAAGAGAAGATATATTTTATTTATATGGATAATACTATTAAATCTTTTAACCCTTATTGAAAATTTCCAATGGTATTGGAATTTCCAATGGAATTTTCCAACAACACATGTTGTACCATTGGAATTTTCGTTAAAATTTTAAAAACTCCAATAGAAATTCCAACGATTAATTCCAATATTTGGTTTACCGTTGGAATTTTTGTTGGAATTTTCCAATGGTATGTTTTAGCGATGAAATTTCTATTGGAATTTTAAAATTCCAATAGTACTATTTCCAATGGTTTATTACTACTGTTGGAATTAATGTTGGAACTCTTCAATGGTTAGTTTTGGAATTTTTGTTGGAATTTTAAATTCCAACATGAAAATTCCAACATTTTATACCAACAGTTTTGTTTACCGTTGGAATTTTCTTTGAAATTTTCTAACGGTATAATGTAGCATTGTAATTTCCGTTGGAATTTTAAAAATTCTAACAGTTTTCTATTTCGTTGGAATTATTTTGTTGGAATTTGATTGTTTTCTTGTAGTGTTTGTGAAATTCTCAAATTTTGTGTAGTCATTGTTGAGCACTTGTGTGTTTATGTTTTGTCCACAAATTGCAAAGAAGAAAAAATGATATATTGATTGTTTAATTGCCAATCATTATTATTTTTATAACAAATTTCGTTAGGAATTTTTGGCGAAAAATAAGGGCTTTTTCAGCCCAAGCCTGATTAAATCGATGGGCCATCTGAGACGGGCCATTTAAGCACGATCTTTTTTGGGCCTATAAAATTAAAGCCCATCCCAACCATAAAATTGGATAGGCTAGGCCGACCCAACACACTGAACTAATTTTGACAACTCTAGGGGTCGTAATAAAGTCCGGGATAAAAAGTATTCTCAGCAAGAATCTGCATTGTTATAATATTAGTTAGAGGCTGTAAGAAATTCTGGGATCAAAAGTATCCTCTAGATATACCCGTAGTGCTATAAAGTAACTGGTCGGTCAGAGTAAAATTATGGAGGAAAAGTACATGTTGTATGTTTACGATTATGAAGGTTGTTGTATTTAATCTTGACAAACGTATCTCCACTGAGTGAGTTGAAAACTCACCCATACTTATTAATATTTTTCAGATTGAGGATCCTGAGCAATAATTGGAGGTGGTGGATGGAAAAAAACATAAATTTTAGTTACTTTGATTTCTAGGAACTTTTTTTTATTGTCAATAGTTTTGAATTTTCTGTTGAATGCTAGTATTTTATTTTTTGAGAACAAAAGTTGTGTTTAGATTTTTTTTTTTGAAACCTTGTGTTTCAAATTAAAGTACTTTGTTTATTTGAATGCAAATTTTAATTTAAGGCTATGTTTCAGAAACTGCTTTTTTTTTTCAGATACTTGGATTTTTAGACATTTGGGTCATTACAAGTGGTGAGACGAATTTTTATAATTAGACTATGTTTTATAAAATTAGAGTGGTGCAACAAAAGTGTGATGAATTTTTGGTTTATTAATAAAATGGTTCCACTTACTTTTGAAATATGTCTTATTTATGTACTTTTAAATATGCTTTCTTATTAAATTAAGTTATTTGTATATTTTGAAAACTGGGGCGTTACAGTAGGCAACCTCTATGTTCAATTGGAGAAGTATTTTCTAAAGTCCGGAGGGAGGAAAGCTGAAAGAGTGTTATGCTAGGAAAGAATATATTAACTACTTTTCAATAGAGAATTCCCCCTTAATTATCACTCATATTGCGACTGCAACAAACCCTAACCCAAATACTTCAAGGAGTATTGACAAACATGCACGAGTTTGGTGTAATGTTGGCACGAGTATGGTGTGATGTTTGCAACGAATCTCGTCATACACGTGAGACATGCTGGAAAATTCACAGTAAACCAGTAAATTGGAAACCTACGAGGAAAAGAAATAAATATAGAGACTGGAGTATTACATCTGCTAATGTTGATGAGGCGCCTCTAAACAAAGAACAAATGGAGCAATTTCTTAAATTGTTGAAATCCAGTTCACTGACTACAAACCCTATTGGTTCATTGGCACAATTAGGTAGTGTTTTTCCTGATACATCCTCTTTATGTGCATCATGGATAATAGATTCAGTGTATCTGATCGTATGACTAGTTTTCTTAATCTATTTTAACTTATATCCACATTCCTGATAACAAAAATGTACGAGATACTGATGGTAGCCTCTCATCTATTGCAGAAACAATCTCAATTCATATCTTTAGAAACATTAAACTTCAATAAGTTCTTCATGTTCCTAGACTTACTTGCAATTTGTTGTCAGTAAGCAAATTTTCTAAATATTCTAATTGTTGTGTCACCTTCTCTGATTCTTACTGCGAATTTGAGGATTGAACAACAGAGAATATGATTGGCAATGGTACAATGAAAGATGGTATCTACTATTTTCATGAGTAGATCTTCAAAAATAAAGAAGTCGAGAACTTTAGTGGTAGTGTTAATTCTTTTTCTAGCTTATGACAAAATAATGCTTTGGCATTTTAGACTAGGATATTCAAGTTTTTTTCTGTTTGAAACATTTATTTCTAGACTTATCCAAGGGAGTTAGTTCTTTACATTGTTAAACATGTATTTAATCTTAAAGTCATCAAATGTCGTACACAATAAATCATTATTTTCCCTCAAAATCATTTTATCTAATCCATAGAAATGTGTGGGGCCTTCTAAACTCCATACTTGAATGGAAAAAGATGGTTTTTGATATATATAGATGATCATAAAAGATTTTTTGTACTTGATGAAATCGAAATCTGATGTGAAACATATTATCAAAGAATTTTATACGTACTTGTGTTGAAATTCAATTTTTAACAAAAACCAGCATTCTAAGAACTAATAATGAAACTGAATATTTCCATATCTGTTTAAAAAATCTTTTGAAGGAAACATGTATCCAACATCAGTTTATTTGTTGAGATACACCTCAACAAAATGGTATATTTGAGTGTATAAATCGTCGTTTATTATAAATAGCTAGGTCTCTTATGCTTTCGATTCTTGTTCCTAAATGTTTATGGGGTTAAGCTGGCTTAACATCATGTTAATTAATAGAATTCCTAGCCGTGTTTTAAAAGATGATACATCTCTACAAACCTTAAGAAAAATATTTCCTACAAATAGATTGATAGATTTACCCTTGAGAGTTTTTGGTTGTACTGTGTATATCAGATACCTTGCGACCTCCAAAACAATTTAGACCCAAAGGCTGAAGAATGTGTTTTTATAGGATATGCTTCAAATAAATAAAAAAGGGTAAAAATGCTTCAATCCAAATACTAGAAAATTTTATATAACTATGGATGTTAATTTTTTTTTGAGAACACTCCATATTCTAACATGACATAGTCAATGAGGAAGGGTATGCAACATATAATTATAATAAGATGAAAAAACTTCTCTTCATGGAGAGAGAAAATGAAGAGTCCTTTTGGGAAATTTAACCAATCCCAAATATTTTTTCTCTTATTGATACTTTTTTTGTTGGAACTGAATTGTTTGATAAAAAAAAGGAGTGTCTGATCTATTCATGTCAAAGCATAGTGAGTCACAAGCAGGAGTAGAAACACTCCGTGATAATAATGTTTATTCTGAACTACGTGTTTATACTAGAAGAAAGTTTCATCAAACTACTAGAGAACATCTAGCTATCCTAGGCAAATCATCATGTCCGCTAGTGCACCAAAGTCCATGTATATCATATTCAATTCTCAATCATGTTCTTCCAACTAATCTTGATATTCTTATTGCTCTTAAGAGATGAGCTAGATCATATACTAAACGACCCATTACTAATTTCATATGTTATCATAAGATATCTGAAAAACATAAGGCCTTTATTTCTAAATCACTAACCAATTTCTGCCAATTAAGGAGCAATCAAGAAGCTCTTAGTCACTCGGACTGGATGACAACTGTTTTAGAAGAAAAGAAGAAACAATAGAACTTGGGAAATTATTGAACTCCCTAAGGGAAAGAAGATTGTGGGGTATAAGTGGGTGTTTAATATAAATGTAAAGCTAAAAGAAGCATTGAGATACAAGGGACACTTAGTTGCAAAAGGCCTCACAAAAACATTTAGGCTAGGCTACAAGAAATATTTTTTCACCAATTGCAAAGATCAACTCATTTAGAGTCTTGCTCTCCGTTAATATGAAATCAAACTGGCATTTACATGGATTTGAAGAAAACAGAGATAGAAAAAGAGTTTGTAGGTTGAAAAAGTTTTTATATAGACTCAAGAAGTCGTCCAGAGCTTGGTTTGAATGCTTTAGAAAAGTAGTGAAGAGTCATGGCTATACACAGAGTCAATCAAATAATAAAATATTTTTTAAACATTCAAGTGCAGCTAAAATTGCTATCTTTAATCATTTATATTTTTTTTAAATTAATTGTTATAAAGGCTTGAGAACATCGTATTATTTTCTTGGTATGGATTTTGCAAGATCAAGTAAGGGTATATTTGTTTCCCAAATGAAATATGTATTTGATTTACTAAAGAAGACAAGATTAACAGGTTGCAAAGCTGCGTAGACTCCTATTGATGCTAATTTAAAATTAAGTCTGTTAAGGTGAGGATATCATTGATAGAGACAAGTTTCACCATTTATTAGGAAGACTTATTTATCTCTCTCATACACGCCCGAAAATAACATTTGATGTGAGTACGGTTAGTCCGTTTATGCACTCACCTTGAAAGGAACACTTTAATGTTGTTTAAAGAATTCTTAAATAATTAAATAGAACACCAGGAAAAGGTTCTTATTTGAAGACAAAGGTCATTTGAAGATTGAAGTTTATACTGATGCTAATTGGGCTGGAAGTGTAACAGACAGAAGATCCGCTTCTGGATATTGAACCTTTGTTGGAGAAAATTTGGTTACATAGCAAAGTAAAAAGCAAAATGTAGTTGCTAGGATTAGTGCTGAAGCAGAACTCGAGCAATTGCTCATGGTGTAGATGAGATCCTTGGATCAAAATACTACTTGAGGAACTCAATATAACAATTTATCTTCCAATAAAAATATTCTATGATAATAATGTGGCAATAACAATCGCTCACAATTGATATTATTAATTATTATTGGGTTACATATATTATCAACTGGCTTGTGAGGCCCGAACGATCCACAAAATCCACTTAATTATACTAAACCGATTCGGCCCATCAACCTAAGTATAACAGGTCCATCATTATCTATTTTTAAGTATTCTTAATTAACCACTCTCAAATTATGTTCTTTTTTTTTGGAATTATTCTCCTACACGTGCTGACTTGAACGTTGGAGGGGCCTTCCTATGACAACTCCAAATCCCATCTAACGTTTGTTGCGTGTCGCAGGTAAGTTCCCACTTGAAGATTTTTCTAGCCCCGGTGTGGAATTTTGACTAACAATTCAACTACTTTGACTTGGAGTGATATGCTATTTGAAGCAACATCATTCTAATGTTGTCTATGGGAATTTCCAAGACAGATCAAACTCTCAACCTATCAATTCCAGAGCGGGGAACAATTAACAAGAATAATGACAACAAAAGAGGACGTGAGGATAGCCCTCCTACTCCTGGAGGGGCGTCTCCTCCTCTTGGAAGAACGCCACCCCTCTATCCAGAGGGGTTCCATCCGCTGAAAAAGTTTGTCTGACGTGAGAAACCCTTCAAGCCATGCTTGAGGAGGTGGCCCAGACTGTTTTGAGATAGCAAGACGCAACCACAATAGTATGAAGATCCCTAGATCTTGAATAGGCATAGAAGATCCTAACATGGGAGAAGTACAAGAAAGAAATGAAGGGCAATGAAAGAATCACGCTGACCAGCGCGCTGTTTGGGGAGAAACTTCACCCTTTGATTACTGATACTTGAGTCTTCTGAGATAGTATTTTTGTTGTACTCTTCTGTCAGTCTTCTGAAAGACTTGGCTGACACACTCTACTGAGAGTCTTTTGTCGAGAAACTCAGCTGCGAATCAGCTGAAATTCTGCAATTCAGTTGCGAGTCTTCTAATGTTTTCTTCAACAAATCTATTGCAATTCTACATGGTTGCTTTTGAGTCATCTTATATCCTATCTATTACAAGTGTAGAAATTACATGGAAATAGGGGTGCCAACTTTCTAATACATAGTTTTCTAAGCATCATTAAAATCTATATAATAAATTTTCTAACATGGTCCAAAGAGTTTTAATGGATACGGGAATCATTGTAGATATAATATTCATGAAAACATTCGAAAAGGTGAAAATAGATCATTTCTAAATCGTCTTGATGACAACGCCCTTAGTTGGTTTCAGGGAGAAGTGATCAAAGAAACATGAGAATTAAGTCTGCCCATAATTCTAGGAGTGGAATGCTAGCACAAGGCCACTAAGTTGATTAGGTTCCTCATCATCGATGCCCCATCTCTCTACAACAAGATTTTGGTAAGGTACCAAACCTGAATGAATTTAGAGCCATCCTATCCATTTTTCACCTCGAGTTGAAGTTCCCAACCGAGACTGGAGTAATAGAGATTGCTGGGGACATCAAGACCACTAGAGAATACTACATGGGCCACCTTGAAAAAGGGCAAGCTCCCCAAAGGAGCCAGTGGTCAGGCCCAGTCGTAGTAGTGGCTGCAAAACTCATATCCCCCTTCACAAGTGAAGAATTTTGCCCCTTAAGGGGTTTTATCTGTCTTTTATTTATCAGTTCATTTTCATATACCCCAGCGATGTAAGGTAATTTAGTTTCAATTTTTTCCGTCCTGCGAGCCGAGTAATTTATGTGACATACCTTTCAATTACTTAAGTTTTGCAATACAGTTTGGTTTCACCATTTTTCTTTACTACAAGTGTGTAGTTACTTATCAATAAAAATTGTGGGCTATCAAACGGAATGCCTCAAGTTTATTCACATCCGAGACGTGCAATGTGCACCCATCTCCATGAGGTGACATTCATATACTCTTCTCTAAAGAAGCTTAGCGCTATGTGTGGTAGAGGCATCGCTCTCGGGAAGCTTTGCGCCCCGTGAGGTGGTTACAGTTCTCAAAACAAGACTAATTCACCCCTCTCCATGAGGTGGTCTGATTTGTATACTCTCCTCTAGAGAAGCTCCATGCTCTGTGAGATAGAGTCTCTCCTCTCGATAAGCTTCACACTCCTTAAGGTGGTTACACTTCTCAAAGCGAGGCAAATTCACCTCACATCTCTCCACGAGGTGGTCTCATTCGTAGACTCTTCTCTAGAGAAGATCCATGTTCCGTGGGTTAGATTCACTCCTCTTGGAAAGCGTTGCGCTATGTGAAGTGGTTACAGTCCTTGAAGCGAGGCAAATTCACCTCTCTCCACGAGGTGGTCTCATTCGTAGACTCTTCTCTAGAGAAGATCCATGTTCCGTGGGTTAGATTCACTCCTCTTGGAAAGTGTTGTGCTATGTGAAGTGGTTACAGTCCTTGAAGCGAGGCAAATTCACCCTCTGCGCGAAGTGGTCTCATTCGTATACTCTCTTCTAGAGAAGTTTCACACTCTGTGAGGTAGATTTATCCCTCTCGGGAAGCTTCCCACTCTATGAGGAGTTCAGTCCTAAAAAAGAGGCAAATTCACCGCTATTAGTGAGGTAGTCGCAATCGTATACTCTTCTCTAGAGAAGCTTCACGCTCTGTGAGGTAAAGTCAACCCAATATAGATGCTTCCCACTCTATGAGGTGGTCACAACTCTCGAAATGAGGCAAACACTCCCTCCTACCTAGACAAGCTATGTGCTCTGTGATATGGAACACACTTCTACAGATAAACATTGTTGGGATTTGGTCCAGCATCCTGCCTGCAATGGGCTTTAAAAGAGGCGCGAGGCGCGGCCCACGATTCGAACTCGTGAGCGCTGGATTGCATAGTTAAAGGATAGCTTAAATAATATGATTTGGACTACCTATACCAACAGATGCATCTTCTTTTCTGGTGCCCATTACATAGAAACTCTGAGGTTAAGCGTGCTTGGCCTGGAGTAGACATGGGATGGGTGACCCCCTGGGAAGTTTCCTAGGGTGCGCGTGAGTGAGGACAAAGCGTGCTAGAAAAGACTCGTGTTGGTTTGTGGGGACAGTCGTTAATCCGAGTAGCGCTAGAGGTCCAACAACTGGTATCACAGCAGGGCAGGAGTTCGAATTCCCTTGGAAGCACGCTGTAGTGGAGGTTGCTAGGAGCGGTGGAACTAAGATGCTGGCGCATCGGAGGTAAAAGGACCAGAACTGAAGGGTAGGTTGCCAGTGGCCGAACGAGGTAAAACAAAATCGGGTGTAGGTGGTCGGGGACAGGACCGAATCAAGGTGGTTGGATGTCTTTGAGGTGGAATAGACCGAATCAAGGTTAGGTTGCCAGATGTCCGGAATTGAGGTAAAATGGACTGGAACTGAAGGTGTAGGTTGCTGGGTGGCCGGAACTGAGAGGCTTGCGTGACGCGACACTTGAACTAAAGAAGTTGGCGTTAGAACTGAGGAAGTTTGGCGAGCAGCGGAGGTTGCCAAGCACTGGAGCTGAGATATTGGCAGTCTTTGGGAGGGGGATTGTTGGGATTTGGTCCAAAGATCCTCGCTGCGCAATGGGATTTAAAAGAGGTGCGGCGTGGCCCGCGATTCGAACTTGTGAGCGCTGGATTGCATAGTTAAAGGATAGCTTAAAGGATATGATTTGGACTACCTATACCAACAGATGTGATGCATGCCAGATGGAAAAACAAATCAAATCATAATTCAAAGAAAAGACATGTCCATCTTCAACAAGAATATTGCACCTGCTACATATGGATTTGTTTGGTCCAAAGGAACCAAATTAGCATAAGTGGGAAGAAATACACCTTGGTGGTAGTAGATGACTACTCAAGATATACATGAACAATATTCATGTGTAAAAAGAAAGAAACTCTGCAGAAACTACCACAACTGATGAAGAGAATACAAAATGAGAAGAGTCAAACCATTATCAAAATAAGATCTAAAAGAGGAACTGAGTTTGTCAATGGTATAATAACTCGATCTTGTATTGAAAATGGTATTGGTCATGAATTATCTGCATGAAAGAAAGACTCCACAACAAAATGGAGTTGCGAAAAGAAGGAATATAACTCTCAAAGAAGTAACAAGGACCATGTTAGGTCAAGCAGGTCGCTAAAAGATTTTGGGTCAAGCAATAAACACAAACATGCTTATACTCAAAATAGATGCATGATAAACAGACAACTGACAAAGACTCCCTATGAGATTTGGACAGGGAGAAAGCCAAATGTTGCATACTTCAAAATATTTGGATGCAAATGCTTCATCCACAACAATGGCAAAGATAATTGAAAGGCTTTTGATGCTAAAGTCGATGAAGGTATCTTCTTAGGATACTCAACAAAAGCAAAGCCTACAGAGTGCTCAACAAGAGGACAATGGTTACAGAAGAATCCATTCATGTGGTGTTTGATGAACCAAATGTAAATGGAGAAAACATTGAAGAGTCAGCTGATAAGCTGAATCAACCAACCATGCAGAAGAGTCCCTACGTTGAAGTTGAAGCTGGAATTATAAACCCGTAGGAAGAAGATGAGATAGCCGAGTCTCAAAAAATTTGAAAATATGCAGCTAAGTGATGATGAGAGAACTGATCAAAATAACACAGCTGCAAGACGACTGAATCCAGCTAACTTACTCCAACCTGATGTAAGATGGCTGAGAGATCATCCACCAGAACTAATCATTGGAGATGTAAGAGAAGGTGTAAAAACTAGATCCAGAACTCAACAAGAAGCAATGTTCACTTGCTTCATCTCACAAATAGAACCAAAAGATGTGACACAAGCATTGGATGACACACATTGGATTCAAGCCATGCAAGAAGAGCTAAATCAGTTTGAAAGGAACAAAGTGTGGGAATTGGTTCAAAGGCCAACCCATCAAAATGTTATTGGCACTAAATGGGTGTTCAGAAACAAGATGAATGAGAAAGGCTCTGTGGTAAGAAACAAAGCAAGATTGGTAGCCAAAGGGTATTGCCAAGAAGAAGGGATAGATTTTGATGAAACATTTGCCCCTGTGGCAAGATTGGAAGCCATAAGGATGTTTCTTGCCTATGCAGCTCACAAGAACTTTATTGTATATCAAATGGATGTAAAGAGTGCATTTCTTAATTGTTTATTGGAAGAAGAAGTGTATGTTGAACAACCTCCAGGATTTGAGCAGAAGACTCTTGGAGATAAAGTATACAAACTCAAGAAAGCTCTATATGGATTGAAACAGGCACCCAGAGCATGGTATGATACATTGTCACAATTCTTGACTGAGAACGGATTCACAAAAGGCAAAGTGGACAGAACACTCTTCAGAATTCAAGATAGGAAGAGTATACTGCTTGTTCAAATATATGTGGATGACATCATCTTTGGATCCACAAACAAAGAGTTGTGTGATAAATTTTCAAATCTCATGCAAAGCAAATTCGAAATGAGCATGATGGGAGAGCTGACATTCTTCCTTGGAATTCAAGTGAAACAAAAAGGATGAAACCTTCATAAGTCGGACAAAATACACCGAGATTTAATGAAGAAATTCGGTATGGAAGAGAAATCTTCGTGAAAATACCAATGAATACATCACCAAAATGGATATGGATGCAGACGGCAAGCACATAGATCAAACAAGATACAAAGCACTTATTGGATCATTGCATTATCTCACAAAGAAGCGGGCGGACATCACATTTCCTTTAGGTGTATCTGCAAGATTTCAATCGCTCCAAAAGAAAGCCACATGATGATCGCAAAACAAGAGAATTTTGAGATATTTGAAAGGAAGCCAAGAAGTTGGCTTATGGTATCCAAAGGAAGGTGGATTCAAGCTAATTGGTTATTCAAACTCGACTATCTTTGGATGTAGAGTTGACAGAAAAAGCACCTCGAGGCACATGTCAAATGCTTGGAAATAGGCTAATTTCCTGGTTTAGCAAGAAGCAAAATTCAATAGCCACCTCCACAAACCGAAGCATAATACATAGCATAAATGCAGCAGCTTTGTTGTGCCCAAGTCTTATGGATGAGACAGTGTTCGCCTTATTTTTAGCTTCACCGCAAGTGTACGGTGTACGTTATAGAAAAAGGGTAGCAAGGTCGTATCCACGGAGACTAATAAATGTATGTACTAAATATTAAACTAAGATAGCTTTATTTTTATTTAGACGATCGTAATTTCTTGATTGTTGTTGTGAGATTAAGACAAAAATGGACTACCAAAACACGAGAATTAAGAGACACAATTGATAGAATTATCAAGAAGATGAAATGGATTTCGAGTTAAGATTTTTGATTAATAATCCTCTTGTTGTACGATTTAATCCAAGTAAAGTTATTATCGCTATTCCTATAAGAAGATCACAAAGATATTTTATCCTCCCTCTCGAGATGCATATAAAATGTAGATTGAAATACTTATGCTAGCATCTCTACTCAACATGAAGTACTCAACTCCCAAAAGTTCAAAAGATCAAATGCCTTCACAAATATTCACAAACCTCTCGATTCATGCAAATATTCATGTCGAGTACTCAAGATCTAATATTGAAACTCATCTCTCGAATTATGAATCAATATATCAAACAAGTTAAATCATTGATCAAGTGATAAATCAAGAATAAGCTCAAAGTACTCAAATAGGTTTCAAGATAATAACTTCAACTAGAATTAAAACATCCAACAAAATTTCATTAATCTACTTCCAAAACCCGGAAATCTAAAGAGTTTAGCTACACATGATCTCTAAACAATCCACATACAAATTTTTCATAGCCATGACGACTAGAAAATGAAAGATGAAAACTACAAGAGAAGCAAGAAAACTTAGGAAAGTCGACAATCTCTCGATATATCTCCGTTCCTTGAGCTCCGGTGCAACCTGATTATCCCTTGATGTCTTCTTCCAAGAATATACTCTTGTCTTGTGTTGTAGATCCCAAAAAATGCCAGAATATCCTTGTGTGCGCCCCCCAAAAAGCCTTTTTATACCCACCTTCAAGTTTAGGGCAAAATGCTGCAGATTGTGGGATTCCAGCGCAGACGCACGAGTCGTGCGCCCCCTGCACGGGCTACCCGTGCGTCATCCCGTAGCGAAGCTTTTGCTTTTTTACAAACACGCACGGGTCGTGTGCCCATTGCACGGGCTACCCGTGCGCGATGCTATATGGATAGACAACTCTCCAGTGGCGCACGGGTGGTGCGTATAAGCATGGGCTACCCGTGTGCCATGTCGTAGGCTCAGACTTCCTTTCTTCAGGGGCACACGGGTGGTGCCTAAAGCACGCCCAACCCGTGTGCTCTCTGTATTCTTCTTAAACGCCTATCTTTCGCTCCTTCACGCTTCACTTTCCGTATATTCACTCCATTTTCGATGTTTCCACTTTGCAAGGTTCACATTTGTACTCAATTTACTTCAAATATCATGAAATTTCTATAAAACAAGCAAGGTGTAATATCCTTTCCAAAAGGAGTGAATACGTAACATTTCACACGAGTATATGCATGTTTGCCCATCAATTTAGTCATAAATATGCTCCAAAATACATGCAAAACTCACACTTATCAAAATCCCCCAAACTTAAACCGTTGACCGTCCCGATCAACAATTTTGAAAACACGATAAAGCTCAACAGGGAGATGAGAATAAAAGCGCACACAAAGGACTCAAAAGTAGATCCAAATTGTTCGTCATGAATGTTGAGCACAACCCAATCAAGCCTCAAATATCTGATCAATGAGCACGCCTCAAGTAAAACAAAGTGAAATGCTCTGAATTCCAACTCTCAAAGTTATGTGTATACTCTCATCTCACGAGAATATGGGACGTGTTTACGCTCGAATCAATTCAATGTCGCAAAATTACCATAAGCTTGCAATTCGTCTCGTATCTCTGCCACTAGAATGTATGTACTTCGTGAATCAAAAAGGACTTTCTTATTTGGTTGCAACGAAGGCTCTTTGGTTAGGGTAGGAAATTTTGGACAAAGTGACTCAAACTCGAGCATATAACTGGTTAGCATATCAATCCTCTACATAATAGTTCCATATGCTACTCCAATCATCCCTTATTTTTATCAACTTTCCTTATTTCCATCTCTTTCTTTCTTTTGAAAATCGCCTTCAATTACAATCCTTCGCCCCCAAATTTGTTTCTACGAGAATTCACAGTATATTTTCGAATTTGTTTTTTCTTCAATTAACCACTTATGCCCATTATCCCACTTTTCAGTTCCCACTCCTTCAACTCCATTTATTCCCTTTACTCCACGTCATACACTCGAGTTTAGGGTGATGGATCTATAAAGTTCAAAGCTTAAATCTTGTGGTTATCAAAAGAATATGCAATAGGCTCAACTTGGCTAACAAGGAATTTCATCATCTTTAGGAAAACAAAAGGCTAGAAAGGCTAACAAAGATGGCCTTTTATCACATTCACAATTTGCATACAACATGTGGCTTCGACAGAGATACCCGAGCAAGTTCTAGAATTCTGACAACATGAATGATACCCTTAATCACAACAAGACTGCAAAAGATATAAGCAGAAAAGGCTCAAAGCTCACAGGCTTGTCAAAATGTAATTCAAAGCATCAAACCAAGTTTTCATATTAACATGCTCAATGTCATCTATTCAAGGCTCAATCAACTCATACTCATCATCCAATTCCAACAATACAAATCTTTCAAAATCACTACACAAACAATAAGTTGCACAAAAAAAAAAAATACAGGTCAACTCACTCTCTAACCACTAGAAAGCAATAGACGTGGTAAAACCATAAGCGTGCTCCAATGCAATGCCAACTAGAATGCTCTAATGCAACTATATGAAAACATAACATGCAATTTTTTATTTTTTTGTATCCACACTTTTCATATATTAAACTACTATCTCTCCCCCCCAAACTTGAATGAAATTATATGGTCCTAAGGGGAAAAATAGAATTTCAATAACGAAAAGTGGGGATATACCTGAATCACTGCGGCGGAGGTGGCGGGAAGTGGCCTTGGGAAATATGCCACATTTGTAATTGTTGGAGCACTTGCCACGTCTCCTCGGAACGCCGATCATAGTGCTCGCGGAACGTGAGAAAATCAGCCCGATGCTGCCTCAAATCCTCCCCTTGTTGCCTTAACTCGTCTCCTTGACGACGTAAATCCTCCCCAAAGACCAATAGCATATCCTGAAGATCAGTACCACGCTGGGATCCGCCGCCATGAGATGTACTGGGGCGATCCCTGCTATGTGAGCGTCGGGTGTAAGCATCACCATGTGAGGACTCGGGGATGTCATATCCAAGTTGAGGGAGAGGAGGTTCCACCCCCATGTCTCTTCTTCTTAGCTCCTCTTCTTCCGCAACCAAATCTTTCTCATCCGGAAAACCTTGAACTCGGCGCCTTTTTCTCGCATCTATAGCCTCTGTAATTCGGTTATGTGCGTCAGAGTTCATTAGGAAGTGGGTGGTGTCCGCCAATGTATCAAGTGTGGTGTACGTCGGGTTAGGCAACGGAAATGCAACACCTTTCTTCTGTAGAAGTACCAATTGGTTGTCTTCGTTTGCTATGAACTTCATGTGGTGCAACGATGCCAAATTAACCCGAGTGCTGCCCGGAATAGGCGCCAAGCCTCAAAAATCGACGTTGAAATGTCGGGCAATAGGGGTAATGAGGCCCCCTATAGAAATCGTACCCCCTTCCCGCCTTACCAATTGTTCAACTTGCTCGGCGAAGTAGGCGGCGGTGTTGTAGGGTGTATTTGTTAGCATACACCATAAGAGATATAACTCCCTCGTTGTCATTCCCCCAATATTTTCCCTAGCATAGACGGAGGACGCAGTCACACGTTGTATGTATTTGAAAATAAGATTCCGAATCCATGAGGCTTTAGCAGTCCGGGTGGCATACAACATAGGCCCTGTTTGTGGTGTTTCGACCAACATTCTCCAAAAATCATATTGATCATAATGTTCCATTGGCCGGAAATGAGCATTCGTGGGAACTTCGAAGATGGTGTTCAATTGGGAGATCGATAAATGCCGACGTTCATTCCCCAATTGAAAGTGTATCTCAAAAGGCTCGAAAGATCCTCCCTGTTTGAGTACTTCCACAGTACTCAAGAATTCCAATGTATAGCGTTTGAACGTCGGCCACCGTCGGCTCATAAAATTGGTCCACCCAACCTTTGCGAAAAGACGCCAAACGTCCTCATGTATCCCCAAAGTGTGAGTGCAATCATCATCGGCGTAACGGGATGGAGCGACTTGGCGACCAACCAAGCGATTCCATCGCTCTATTTCGTTGGCATTCGTCAATACCACACCATAGGCAGCTGGAATATTCGGGTCGACTTCTTGCGGCACCTCGTTTCGTTGCGGTGCTACACGCACACGTCTTCGTCCACCCTGGGATTTCTTCTCTCCGCCATAAGGGATTTGTACCTGAAATACATTCTATTAGCATCCCACAAATCATTATTGTCAACAACAAAGTAGGGGATTGAAGCTAAAATATTAGGTGATGCACAATCACTCCCCCACATCACTTTGATCAATCAACCAACCCCAACCAAGCGAGAATTATGGCCATTCTAGCAAATTATTAACCAAAAGCTCAAACAATCATTGGCCATGCCTCATTCATTCAAATTACATTCAAATGCACTTCAATTACACAAGTCCACAAAGTGTTTGATAAATTGCTTCAAAGAGTAGTTCAAACAATTCATAGCAAAAATATCAAAATAAGCACCTATCATGATCCCTAATACATAATGGACAAGGAATTCGCAAGGAGAAACGGTGTTCTTACCGGAATTCTCGAAATGAGACTCGAAGTAGACAACTTGAACCCTAGGTGCTCTTGCTCAAAATTCTTCAAACAAACTCGAATTCAATGTAAATTGGAGTTCAAATGTGATGGGGGAGGGATTAAATGGACGAATTTGAGTGATAGTGTGAAAGATATTTGAAGAAAGTGGAGGAAAGGGAGGGGTGTGCGTTGGGGCTGCCCGTGCATACCAGGTACGCACGGGTAGTGCCCATGGCACGGGCTGCCTGTGCATACCTGTACAGCCATTCAAGTAATTTTGTTTTCTTTTTTTTTTTTTTGGAAAAATAAAAACACACAAATCACACTCATTAAAACGAAACACACATACCAAATCACTCAAATCACACAAAATTGAAACAAAAACACACAAAAATGAAATTCACACGAAAAACCGTTGGGTTGCCTCCCAACAAGCGCTATATTTAACGTCTTTAGCTTGACGCCTATTTTGTTCAATTACGGGTCACGCAAGGTGGTGGATGTCACCTCCTCTTGATTTTCTCGGTGGAAGTAGTGCTTAATTCGTTGGCCGTTTACCATGAAAGTGTCACCTTCTTTTGTCAACAGTTCTACAATCCCGGGAGGATTCAATACTTTCTTTATCACGAATGGCCCCGACCACTTAGACTTGAGTTTTCCCGGGAAAATTTTAAGGCGTGAATTGTATAGGAGCACCGGTTCTCCATGTAAAAACTCTCTTTTCTTGATCATCTTATCATGCCACCTCTTGGTTCTTTCTTTATAAATTCGGGAGTTTTCGTAAGCTTCATCCCGAAACTCTTCCATCTGATTCAAATGGAGCAACCATTCCTCGCCGGCTTTTTGAAAATCCATATTTAGCTTTTTGACCGCCTGAGAATGCTTTGTGTTCCAACTCCACCGGCAAGTGGCACGATTTCCCAAAAACAAGTTGATAGGGGGATGTGCCCAACGATGTCTTATATGTTGTCCAAGATGCCCACAAAGCGTCATCCAATTTTAACGCCCAATCTTTTCGGTTGATGTTCACCGTCTTTTCAAGGTTTTGTTTGATCTCCCTGTTAGCCACTTCTGCTTGTCCTTTGGCTTGTGGATGATATGCCAATGCAACCTTATGTTTCACCCCGTATTTTGCCAACAAGTTGCTTATCAATTTATTTACAAAATGCGACCCTCCATCACTAATTAAAGCTCTTGGAGTGCCGAATCTCGTAAAGATGTTTTTCTTAAGGAATCGTATTACAACTTGAGCATCATTTGTTTTGGAAGGAATCGCCTCTACCCAACGGGATACATATTCCACAACAAGTAAAATATATTGATAACCCGAAGATGATGGAAATGGGCCCATAAAATCAATCCCCCACACATCGAACAACTCCATTTCGATTACATTTGTCATTGGCATCTCGTGTCTCCTTGAAATGTTTCCCATTCGCTGACACCTGTCACATTGTTGCCCAAACAAATAACAGTCATTAAATAAAGTCGGCCAATATAGCCCACATTGCAATACCTTCATTGCGGTGCGAGTTGGGCCAAAATGTCCGCCAGAAGGAGCGGAGTGACACTGTTGTAGGACTCCCTCCCATTCTTCTTGAGGTACGCATCTTCTTATGATTTTGTCCACGCACCTCTTAAAGAGTAGGGGTTCATCCCACATGTAGAACTTTACATCATGTAAGAATTTCTTCTTTTGATACGGTGATAGATTCGGAGGTAGAACTCATGCAGCCAAGTAGTTGACAAAGTCCGCATACCACGGAAACTTTGCCTTAAGCATGAGTAATCGTTCATCAGGAAACTCCTCTTTTATTAATCCCGTACTTCATTGTGCTCCCTCTTGATTTTCTAATAGAGACAAATGGTTTGCTACCACGTTCTCGCATCCTTTCCGGTCCTTGATTTCCACATCAAACTCTTGCAATAATAAGATCCATCGAATCAACATTGGTTTCACATCCTTCTTATCAAAGAGGTATTTGATAGCCGCATGGTCGGTATGCACAATCGTTTTCATCCCAATCAAGTAAGATTGGAATTTATCGAATGCGAAAACAATCGCCAACATCTCTTTCTCGGTTGTGGTATAATTCGGTTGAGCATTGTCCAACGTTCGACTTGCATAGTAGATGGATCTGAACAATTTTTCCCTCTTTTGACCGAGAACAGCCCCTACCGCAAAGTCGCTCGCATCACACATCAGCTCAAATGGTTGACTCCAATCTGGAGCGACAAGTATAGGTGCGGTCACCAATGCCTTCTTCAACGTTTCGAACTCCTGCAAACATTCATTGGAAAAATTGAAAGCAACATCTTTTTCTAGCAATTGGCTCAAGGGCTTAGAAATTTTAGAAACGTCACGAATAAACCTTCTGTAAAATCCGGCATGGCCCAAGAAGCTCCGAATGGCTTTCTCGTTTGTAGGAGGTGGTAATTTCTCAATTGCTATAATCTTTGCCTGATCAACTTCCAAACCTGCGGAAGAGACTCGATGACCAAGCACAATACCATTGCGTACCATAAAATGGCACTTCTCCCAATTGAGGACAATGTTAGTCTCTTCACATCGCTGTAAGACTAAGGAAAGATTGTGAAGACAATTATCAAAAGAATTACCAAACACAGAGAAATCATCCATAAATACCTCCATAACTTTTTCAATTAAATCATGAAATATAGCCATCATACAACGTTGGAAAGTGGCAGGTGCATTACATAACCCAAATGGCATGCGACGAAATGCAAATGTGCCATAAGAACACGTAAATGTCGTTTTTTCCTGATCTTCCGGTGCAATCATTATTTGATTGTACCCGGAATAACCATCTAAAAAGCAATAATAATAGTAACCTACCAAACGATCCAACATCATATCAATAAAGCGGAGAGGAAAATGATCTTTACGAGTGGCGTCATTAAGTTTTCTATAATCAATACATATTCGCCACCCGGTAACAATTCTAGTAGCAATTTGTTCCTCATTCTCATTAGTCACAAATCACATTACCCCCATTTTTTTGGTACCACTTGTACAGGACTCACCCATGAACTATCAGAGATGGCATAAATGATCCCCGCATCTAACCATTTCAATACTTCCTTCCTAACCACATCTTGCATGATAGGGTTTAATCTTCTTTGGTTCTGCATTGATGGTTTATAAACATCTTCCATCCGAATTTTACGCATTACAATGGATGGGCTTATGCCTTTTAAATCATTTATAGACCATCCGAGTGCCGACTTATGTTTTCGTAAAACCCTTAACAATTTATCAAGTTGAGTAGGAGTTAGAAAAGATGAAACGATTACCGAGTTTGCATTATTCGTCCCTAGAAATGCATATTTGAAGTGTTCGGGTAATTGCTTGAGTTCCGGGGTCGATGTCTCTGTTTCAGGGTCGCGCACGGGTTGCCCGTGATCAGGCACGCGGGTCGTGCGTGATCCCCTGTCTTCAAGCTTTCCTTCCGCATCAAGCACGGGTTGTGTGCTCTTCAGAACTTCCAGCATTTCCTTCAGCATCACGCACGGGTTGCCCGTGCATCGACACGCGGGTCGTGCGTGCCTGGAGGTTTTGCTCCCCGTTTTCCGACTTTGCATTCTAGCCTCTTGCGCTCTTGGGTAGTTCCTGCATATGATCTAAGGCAAAAACATAGTCGTACAAATCTTGGTTATCAAAATCAAGCCAAATACTCGACATCAAGCACGAGTGTGTTAGCCCAAACTCCAAATCATCTGTAGACAATGCATGATCAACATAATCCTCAATGCATGAACTAACTATATCCAAAAAACTACAATTTTTCACCGAATCATGAAATTTCATTGCCTTATATATAGAAAATAAAACATGCTCATCATTAACACGTAATGTGAGCTCTCCTTTTTGCACATCTATTAAGGCTTTACCAGTGGCTAGGAAAGGACGTCCAAGTATCAGTGGAATGTCTCGATCTTCTTCCATATCCAGAACCAAGAAATCCACGGGGAATATAAATTTATCAACTTTTACCAATACGTCTTCTATAATTCCCCTTGGATACGTAAGTGACCGGTCCGCAAGTTGCAATGTCACCGTGGTTGGCTTCACTTCGCCTAGTCCAAACTTCCTGAAAATGGACAAGGGCATCAAATTAATACTTGCCCCCAAATCACATAATGCTTTATTAAAGAAATTACCACCAATAGCACAAGGGATAGTGAAACTCCCCGGATCTTTCAGTTTTTGTGGTAGCTTTCTTTGGATAATCGCGCTACATTCTTCCGTTAAATTCATCATTTCAAAGCTTGTCATCTTCCTCTTCTTCGACATAACATCCTTAAGAAATTTCGCATAATTTGGCATCTGTTCTAGTGCGTCTGCAAAAAGAATGTTAATGTGCAATTTCTTAAATATATCAAGGAATTTTGCAAATTGATCATCAAGTTTTTTCTTTTGAAATCATTGAGGAAAAGGAAGAGATATAGGCAACTTAGATATATTAGAGTTAGACGATGATTTTAGCTTCTCAGCCCCTGTTTGTTCCGCCTCTTGGTTATCTTTTTCCCCATCTTCTTCAATACCATCCTTCATCACGGATTTATTGCTTCCGACTTAGATGCTTCATCCGAAAGTTTGATTCCCATTTTTTTTAGGCCCCTCGTATTCCGTCTCCGCTTTGTAAGTGAATCGCCTTGCATTGTTCCTTAGGATTCATCTCCGTATTACTTGGAAATTGACCCTTGTGATGTTGACCACCCACAATTGTAGCCAATTGACCCACTTGAGTCTCCAGATTCTTTATTGAGCTTGTCACTTGTTGTTCCATCTTATCCATCCGAGAGTCCTGCCTAGCGAAGCGGCTCCTCGTGTCATTCATGAATGCATTAGATTGATTTATGAAGGAGGTAAGTGCATCTTCCAACGACGATTTGCCTTCCCCAATTCCGCTTCCACTTGAAGCATTAAATCCCGGTGGAGGTTGTAACACATTCTTTGTATTTGCGTAGGAAAAGTTTTCATGATTTCTCAACCCTGGATGGTAGTGTGTTGGGTTTGAATTATTCCGAAAATTGTTGAAATTCCGGTTATTCACATAATTTACCTCTTCCATCGGATATAGAAGAGCTTCACTACCCATGCTCGTGCTTGCTTCTGGCCCTTTCGTCAATACACTCAATTGAGTTGTCGAAGCCGCCACTTGTGCCACCAATGCTTTAATTGGGTCTGAATCCGAGATTTCGGCTACTCGTTGTACATTAGATCTTTCAGACGGTCACTGGTAACTGTTCATAGCCATTTCTTCAAGAAGGTTCAAGGCATCTTGTGGAAACCTTGCCAACAATGCTCCTCTCGGCATCCACATCCACAAGGCCCTCGTTTACCCCATTAAACCATTGTAGAAGAAACATAACTATTGATCCTCCTAAACCCATGTTGTGGACATCTATGTAACAAATCCCGAAACTTTTCCCAAGCCTCGTACAAAGGGTCTCGAGTCGAACTGTTGGAATTGAGTAATCTCGCTTTTGAGCCGCAAAGTTTTGCTCGGCGGAAAGAATTTGAACAAGAACTTTTGGCTCACTTCGTCCCATGTGCTTACACTACGCTTGCGTCAAAGTACCCAACCAATTTCTCGCCTTATCCCTTAAAGAGAATGGGAATAGGCGCAATCTTATGGCATCATCCGAGACTCCATTCATTTTGATCGTATTGCATATTTGGATAAAATGTGCAAGGTGAGAGTTAGGATCTTCAGTTGCGAAACCCCCAAACTGATTCTGTTGTACCATATTGATCAGTGCCGGTTTGAGCTCGAAGTTGTTGGCATTGATAGGAATATGGGCAATACCACCGTAATTACGATTCGTTTGTGGTCGAAAGTAATCACGAATGGCTTGCTGTTGAGCTAGTATCGGTAACTCGTTTACTCCATTGTTACCCGGTATTGGTAACTCATTCAAATCCCCCATTATCGGATTTTGTTGTCTTTCACCCTGTCTAGTGGTAGCACTGATTCTTCTCGCGAAAGCCTCAACTTCCGGTATAAGCGGTATCAAGTCCCCTTGCCTCGAGCGCGTATTCATGCACTACCTGGACCAAACTAAAAGAAACAAGTCAAATAATGTAGAATTAAAGTTAATCCAAAATATAAAAAAAATGTCTAAATTAAAAATAATTCTATCTATCGCAATATTAGCACCAAAAATTGTATTAGTCCCAGGCAACGGCGCCAAAAACTTGTTCGCCTTATTTTTAGCTTCACCGCAAGTGTACGGTGTACGTTATAGAAAAAGGGTAGGAAGGTCGTATCCACGGAGACTAATAAATTTATGTACTAAATATTGAACTAAGATAGCTTTATTTTTATTTAGACGATCGTAATTTACTGATTGTTGTTGTGAGATTAAGACAAAAATGGACTACCAAAACACAAAATTAAGAGACACAATTGATAGAATTATCAAGAAGATGAAACGGATTTCCGAGTTAAGGTTTCGATTAATAATCCTCTTGTTGTACGATTTAATCCAAGTCAAGTTATTATTGCTATTCCTATAAGACGATCACAAAGATATTTTATCCTCCCTCTCGAGATGCATATAAAATGTAGATTGAAATATTTATGCTAGCATCTCTACTCAACATGAAGTACTCAACTCCCAAAAGTTCAAAAGATCAAATGCCTTCACAAATATTCACAAACCTCTCGATTCATGGAAATATTCATGTCGAGTACTCAAGATCTAATATTGAAACTCATCTCTCGAATTATGAATCAATATATCAAACAAGTTAAATCATTGATCAAGTGATAAAACAAGAATAAGCTCAAAGTACTCAAATAGGTTTAAAAGATAATAACTTCAACTAGAATTAAAACATCCAACAAGATTTCATTAATCTACTTCCAAGAAATCTAAAGAGTTTAGCTACACACATGATCTCTAAACAATCCACATACAAATTGTTCATAGCCATGACAACTAGAAAATGAAAGATGAAAACTACAAGAGAAGCAAGAAAACTTAGGAAAGTCGACAATCTCTCGATATATCTCCGTTCCTTGAGCTCCTGAAACCCGATATCCTTGATGTCTTCTTCAAAGAATATACTCTTGTCTTGTGTTGTAGATCCCAAAAAATTCCAGAATATCCTTGTGTGCGCCCCCCAAAAAGCCTTTTTATACCCACCTTCAAGTTTAGGGCAAAATGCTGCAGATTGTGGGATTCCAGCGCAGACGCACGGGTCGTGCGCCCCCTGCACGGGCTACCCGTGCATCATCCCGTAGCGAAGCTTTTGCTTTTTACCAAACACGCACGGGTCGTGTGCCCCTTGCACGGGCTACCCGTGCGTGATGCTGTATGGATAGACAACTCTCCAATGGCGCACGGGTGGTGCGTATAAGCACGAGCTACCCGTGTGCCATGCCGTAGGCTCAGACTTCCTTTCTTCAGGGGCACACGGGTGGTGCCTATAGCACGCCCAACCCGTGTGCTCTCTGTATTCTTCTTAAACGCCTATCTTTCGCTCCTTCACGCTTCACTTTCCGTATATTCACTCCATTTTTGATGTTTCCACTTTGCAAGGTTCACATTTGTACTCAATTTGCTTCAAATATCATGAAATTTCTATAAAACAAGCAAGGTGTAATATCTTTTCCAAAAGGAGTGAATACGTAACATTTCACACGAGTATATGCATGTTTGCCCATCAATTTAGTCATAAATATGCTCCAAAATACATGCAAAACTCACACTTATCAGACAGCAGAGGAGAGACTATGAGGTTTAGGAAAAAGAAATTTCAATTATGTGTGATAACACAAGTGCAATTGCAATCACTCAAAATCCTGTGTTGCATTCAAGAACAAAGCACATTGATGTCAGATATCACTTCATAAGAGATCATGTTGAAAAGAAGGACATCACCTTGGAATATATTTCAACTGATAAACAGTTGGCCAACATTTTCACAAAACCATTATGTGAGTCAAGATTTGAAGAACTCAAGCATGAAATAGGGTTAATTGAGTGAGTTGATGAAGACTCAAAGAAAAGAGATGAAACATGAAAAGAGAAAAAAAGAGTTTGAACTCGTAATTCAGCTTAAATTAGCCGATCGGAAAGAATATTTTTTAAGAATAGAGAGAAGAAGGATTGAATCAGCTAAGTGACCAAAAACCCGGTCGTTTTTACTAAGCGGGAATGTTTTTAAGAATGACGTCAAGATAATTATGATGTTTACAGCAAAAGCTGCACACCAAGCTTATGATTGGATATAAATGCTGCCGCATTAAATGCGAGAACTTAAATGCTAATCGGCGTGCAAGATCTAAGCCGTTGATCTTGATAAAATTTCAAAAACCACTCGCACGTCCTTTCATAAACCATACTTAAACCATTTCGTCCGTTTCTCACTCACTTTACCCAAAACTGTTCATCTCTCTCTCTCTCGAAAGCAAAAGCAAAATTTTCTCTCAAAACCCTATCAATCCTCAGCTCAGTTTTCAAGTTTCGTTCGGTAAAACATCTCGAAATGGCATCTACTCATGATTTTGTCAAGCTAGGAAAGCAAATCCACACTGGGTCTACTGTGGACTTCGATGGTATGGTTAAACAAGGGTCCGACGACACCCTCGTGAAGAAGATTGCTGAGAAACTGGAAAAATCTGGATTAAGACCATTTTTGACGATGGAGTTCCCAATGACCTACGTAGAAGAGGTCGCACAGTTCTACGTGAATGCTGAGGTTCACGATGAGGGCATCAAGTCCTCTATTCATGGAAAGGAGTTCACCATTACTGCCAAGGATCTGGCAGAACACTGCTTGTTGCCGGTGGAAGGAGTGCCGAAATTTATGAAGCTGATGTCGACCTGGCTGCTGCTTGGAAGGAAGTAGCCAAGTCCGACTGTGCTGCGAAAGTAGTCTATACAGCTAATAAGAGGCTGCTGAAGGAGGACTACCACAAATTGCTGGACATCGTTGCCAAATGCATAGACATCAAATTTGGGAGCTTTGACCAGTTGTCCAAAGCAAAGTTGATCGTGATGGCTGCGATCATTGAAGAGAAGAAAGTGAACTGGGCTGAGTTTGTATACAGCAGACTCTGCCAGAATGTTGGGAATAAATCCTTCAAGGAGGATGGTACATTTGGAGGTTCCCTGGGATACGGCCTGGTGATTGGCCGAATGATGGAAGTAAAGGAAGTCCCTCTTCGACATGGAAAGGCGTTCCATGTAAACAAGAGGAGGTTTTGATCAAACCTCTCTGGCGCAGAGAAGAGAGCCTACGCTAAAAGAGCTGATACGAGTGAGGGGGAATCAGCTGACCCTGATGATACAACTGTCTCCCCTCCTCATAAGAAGGCTGCTCCCGCAGTGCCAAGAAGATCACTGCCCTCTGCAAGAAAGAAAAAGAAATCGCTCCCGCCCTCTGTAGCCGAGTCACCGCTCCCACGCCCGTGTCTCCCGCCCAAGCAGCGCAGAGAGAAGGAATCTCAAATACCTTCTCCGATCATCAAGAAAAGGAGAACTGATAAGCCACGACGGCGCCTCCTCGAAGAAGACGACGGCACGCCCGCCGCCCAGGACTCACAAGAAACCTTATCCGAACCAAAAGTCCCTCTGGTACAAACAAAGAGAAGAAGAAGAATCTTCAAGCGTTCCGAGCTTGAGAAACCGGCTGAGTCAGCCACTCAGCTGAAACAGATACCGGAGACTGCTGGAGAAGTAGAGTCTCCAGAAATTGTTGATGAAACAACCAAGTCTGCTGAAGGCAATCAGCAGAGGCAAACTGAAGACACATTTGTAGTTCAAACAGCTGAGACACAAGAGGTAGCTAAGAAAGCAAACCCGCCTGTTGACAGGGTTATATCCCCTCCTACAACAGACGCAGCTGACGGTATGGAGCACCAAAGCTTGCTACCTTCTATCCCTGAGAACGAGGGACAACAAGGAGAAGATGCTGGAGATGATGATGATGTGATGATCCTATCCCCACCTTATCCAGACATCCAAAATCGTCTGCGAGAGTGGAGGAAGTGGAAGTTGAGTCGATCCAGGGAACAGTTTCCAAAGACTGTTCAACTTTCTCGGATTGACCAATGTGGTGCAAGCTCTTGATGAAGAAAACTGTTTGGACATTCTAAATATCTTTAAAGAGAAGGAGAACGAAAGGTTGGCAGAAGAAGCTGTGGCACGTGAGAAGGCCAGCATCTGCCCTCTCACTGGCACCACAGAACATACACATCCTCACCTCGACATTCTATCAAAAAGTGATAGGATCTGACCCTTTCTTTGCCACGAGCCGAGTTGCAAATGCAACAGCAATGCAAGAATCCGTAATCCTACATGAACAAAGAATGACGGAGGGACCAGGGGAGTCATCCAAATCACAGCTGGAGATAGATCCTATGGGAGTGGTTCAGCATATTGCCACTGTTGTCGCTGCCACCACTTCCCCAACTCATTCGGAGGAAGGTGTTAAGGAATTGGTGATGAACCGGGAGTGTGGGGACCCCAAGAGAGCCAACCCCTAATGAAGGTGTCTTACCACCTTTGACTTGCATACTCAATGGGAATGTAGAGAGTCCGAGACGAGTGACCCCATTCAAGTCACTCACCGGTGTGTGCCGAGGGGAAAACTCCTCCACCGCATCAAGGTCGGAGGATGTTTGCAGTGACTCCACAACGAATCTCGGAGGCGAGGTGGAGAAGGAAAAACAACAGAATACACAACAAGTTATCATCAACGAGGCTCGACAGTTGAGATCAGATCATCGAGGTGCCAATTGCTCTGCGCAGCCAATGACGCTGCGATGCGATCGAGGCACAAAGAAGGAATCGCCCGAGTTAACTCTCTGGCATCGAAAGTGCAATCCATGGAGTTGAGACTCCAATGGATGCCACCACGAAGACCCCAAGACAAATGGTGACACTATGGAAGGGGATGTCCAAGGCCTCGCTGCAGTTGAGACTGCAGGAGGTAATAAAGGCCAACGAGAGGTTGATACTTCCCGGGGTAAAGAGACAGAGGCACGTAACATCCCTCCCGCCATCATTGATCCATCATAAAAGGAGATAAGTGCTCTTCACGACTCCCCAGGATAATCCTCGATGTAACTTTTTTGGATCCGAAGGTAAAGATGAAGTCGAGTCATCCCCTATTGCGGATCCAAAAGACCCACCGGGTGTTCCAACCACGAGTAAGTCGACCTCAAGACTACTCGCCAAACATTCCACTTTGATGATGAGCCACCCATGGCAATCTCGTCATCGTCCGATGACGACGCTTCTAATAAGGCCGAGGACCAAATCAACTCATTTGGAAAAACTAGAGAGACCGACGGAAGCTGTTGCGACAAATACCGAGGCTCGGCAAAGTCGGGTCAACTTCACAACATTCCACAAATAAAACAGTCCATCGCGCAGGCTCCCAAGTCCGCAGCAGTTCGACTCCACAGGGGACTTCATGAGCACCATTTATCATTGAACATATTCCAGTTGCCCGTGATGATCCTTTCATCGAATCATTTCCTTTCTCTCTCGGAGGTACCCCCTCACCATCAAGAATCGCCTAGAGATCGCGAGCGCTTCCCGCACCGACCTGTTATTCCATCGACACCATTGTTCCAAATGACTATGACTTTGACGCTGTTTGGCCGTCAGCTGAAATAGAGGAGACAGCTAAAGTTCGGGAAGTCTTCAAAGCCTTATTTGCTGAGATTGAAAAGATGGAGAGGCACCAGGCCTCACCGGACATGAGGTCGATAACAGAGACGCCAACCTTATCTGGCGATTTGCGAGGCATACTAGTCAAAATCCGAGTGGTGGCAACAGCAGCAGACAATGCGTGTGGAACAAGCTCGATATTTTAGGACATTGTTCAACAAGTTGCTAGTCCGGCAGCCGAGAATGTTTGAAGCAAAGACAAAATTTCAAGAGCACATCGAACAAATGCATGAATCTCACACCACGTAGATAAAGCCGATGCGTGAACACAATAAGAACGAGCTCCTACGCGTGGGAAGAGAATATGGATCAAAAATTCATCTTCTCATGGCCGAGATGAAGTTGGTAGCAATGAATCCAACGCCACCCGCATCGAGTTCCATGCGGATACTCCGCAATGATTTGAAGCGAACTCTATCGGCTATCAGACTAGCTTCTTGCTTGCTAGCTTGTTTCCGGGGGTTCCTCTCTCCTTTGATGATGCCAAAAAGGGGAAGAGGAATACCTAAAAAGCGCCAAGGGATCTCGAAGCGAGAACGAGGAAGCAATTGTGAAGGGAAAGACAATCGAGAAAGTAATAAGAGAGAAGAAAGGGAAGTCTGTTGAGGGGGAAGGTTCGAAAGATGTGACCTTGATGATTGCTAAAACCCCTCAACAAGGTCTTGTCACAGCTGATATTATCAGCAAACTCCCAATGACTCTGCCACTCCAACACTCTGTTGTACCTATGGTGAAAAGAGAAAGACAATTGAAGCGGGGATGAAGGAAGTGGAAGGAAGGATGGATGCCCGAGTTATGGATATTCTCAAACAACATGGAGTCATTCCAACGATGCATGAGACACCTATGCCATTTCGAGATCTTTGGGCAACCGAGCCAAGATCTATTGATGAATTCAAGACGCCGCATCGAGGTTACTTACGCAAATATGTCCACGCTCGAAGCCTGGATTTGTATCTTGGAAAAAAGGTCTCACACTATGTGAAGAAGGCGACAGAAGCGGACTCATCGCGGTCTCTCTCATCGTCACTCGCTAGTCACTCACCGGGATAAAGAAGACCCCGAGACAAAGACACGCCCGAGGAAGAGGAAGAAACATGGTGGAGGAAGAGGTTTGACCAAGACCTCCGCCCAAAAATATTGAGTATATAGATCCGTGCAAGAAAAGGAGGGATCTATTGGGCTGGATTTGACGAAGTAGCCAACTTTGCAAGTGGCTAAGAACAATCTTTGAGTATGTGAAGAGAATTGAAGAGGAAAATAAAAGACAAACTCAGCTATGGGAGGAAAGACAAGAAAGACCGAGAAGAGATGAAGGCGCCGGAAGGCGTATGAAAAGAAGAAGGGCTAAAGATGAGAAAAAGTGAAGAAGGACAAAGATGACAAAGTTGAAGAAGATGAAAGAAGGAGGCGTGAAGGAGATGAAGTGTTCTTGTCCACCCCTTCGTGTATTTTACTATGTAAATACATTTTTATGTAAGTCTTCAGTACATTTAATAAAATTGTACAATTTCTATACTTGTGGAGAAATAGAACATCATGGTTACTTTAAGGTCCATTTAAGCTCGATACATTTTCTTTTGATTCAAGCTCGATACACTTTGTAAAAAAACTATGTAAAGAACAATAATGTTATGATCAATAAAAGATCGATTCTAAGCATACATTCGTGATTCTACATTTGCCTGTATGTATCTTTCTTTGTTTAATTATTGATGTATGTTTTAAGTTTTGGCATCATCAAAAAGGGGAAATTGTTGGGAAATTATTTTGTAGATTTTGATGAATGCCATGTAAAACTTAGAATAGGAAGTTGGCACCCCATTTTTGTTGTAAATTGCGTTGTAATAGATAGGGCTGGTCGAAAGAGTTAAGTCGCCTATGCCTAAACATGCAAGAAGACAACCGGAGACTAGAAGGAAGACTCACTGTGAGGCAACGAGTATGGCAAAGAAGAGAAGATAGGAACTCGATCAAGGTGCAAATGAGTGAAGTATCGGTCAAGTCAACTCAAGATAGCCAAGTCTCAAGTTGAAGCGACAAGAGTCATCCAATGATTGGAAGGCTGACTCAAGTCACCTGGGGAAGGCAAGGAAATGCAGTCAAGTCGAGATAACTGAAAGAGATCCGTTGCACAGAAATCAAGAGAATTACTTAAACAAGTAATACTTCCATACTACCTTTCTTAAAGTGCACAGCCCCAAAAGCATGCAAAAGGAATAAACCAATGGGAAGCACTGCACCTGTGTCATATCTTTGAAAAGCTGAAGGATCATTTATACGAGGAAATGTCAAGTCCAAGAACTGCAACAAGACAAGCCAACGACCACAAGTGACTTTAAAAAATAAGCCTATCTCTTCAACGGTGAGATCTTTGAAAGACCACTATAAAAGACTGAGGAGTTTATTTGAGAAAAGGTTACCTTGACCATCTGAGAATTGAATACAAGCAAGAAAGAAACATTTGTAACCTGAAACATTCTCAAGTTATTAAACGCTCAATCCCCAAGCCTACATTACGAAGAAATCAATCCTACACTCACCTGTGAAGGAAAGACGACTTCAATCAGTTGAAGAGGAAACATTTGAGGAATCAAGGGGTCTACATTCCACGAAGGATTGTAGGAAGGTTCAAGGTCGAACCAGGCTTAAGTTATTTGGAGGGCTCCGTGATCAAATCCAAGGAACTTGAGCAAGTGGGTCATGTAGTAAAGCAAAGGCAAACCGCTGTGGAGAAGATGAGTCGTATGAGAAGCCACTGTGTGACCAAGGCATCTCGGTGAGTCCCAAAGGATCAAGTCACCGTGTGTGATCAAGACTTGTATTCGGGTGATTAACCACTCAGATATTGATCAATACTTAGTGGATTCCTCCAGGAGTTGGAGATGAGAGGAGTAGAAGAATTACCCCATCTTCAACCTCTATAAAAACTTATTGTGTCATTTACATTTCAACACTTTAATTTCTGCATATTACATTTATATCTACTGATAAATTTGCTATCCAATTGATAATCAACAAAGTGCTAAAACCAAGTATTGAAACAAACTTAAACCAAATTCAAGGGTGTTACGTCTTCCGGCCAAAACATATCACGGTCAAGTTAAGTCTTGATCAAAAAGCAATTTGAGTTATTCTATCATCAACATCGATCAGTCTGTTGAGTGGCTAACTCCGCTGATTAACTAACTTAGCTGTCCATCAAGGACTTAGCTGTGTAGTATTAACTCTGAACATTTAAAAGGACTAAATTTGAAAAGTTGGTAAGGTTTATTCAACCCCTCCCCTTCTAAACCTTACACTCACACCCTTGGGACCTACAAACATTCTACAAGAAAACAACAAAAAACATGGAAAATGCTTACAAATATGAGATGAAGCGAAAAATGTATCACTCAATGGAAAAGTGTCATATACCTCACGAAGGCAACAAATATCTCAAATATCAAATACGAAATATCCAAAGATAAGCCCTACCATGTGAGCAGAGATAAAACATAGTCTAGTACTAGTCAAAGCAATAGAGTGCTCTAGTCAGGGAGCTCCATCGTGATCATCTACATCCCCATATCCGTGCGGCAAAGATCATCCTCCTGGAATGTCCCCGCAAGGTCTCAATTTCACCCTTCTCCTCGTTGGAAACTATGAAATCCGGAAGAATCACTAACACATAAGGAGCCTTCCCGCTCTCCCTAAGCATCTTTTGGAAATGGTGCACAACCCTATCATAATAAGTCGAAGACTCATTCACTAACGCCGACTTATAATCCACGAGAGGCCCTGCAGCCTTCACGCTAGACTTCGCCAACCCAACCACTTAGTGGAATATAGTTGACAAAGAACCTAACCCTAGCTACATTGCGGCTGATGAGTGTTTGCCAAAAAATATTTGGATCTTACAACCGCAAGTGTACGGTGTAGTTTATAGAATAATGGCAAGCAAGGTCTTCCAACTCGATACAACTATTATTAACTCCCAAAAGATCTATGAACTGAATGACTTCCCACAAACAGTTGTAGGTCTTCTGACTCGATACACCCGTTTATGTCTGAATTTGATTTCCGTCTTTGTTAAAACTCCTCTTCTGAATTTTACACTCATGCTAATTATTGGCCAAATAAAAAGAAATTAAGAACAAGCACTCAAATTCATAAACTAGAACACATGAATTAATTAAGAAAAAATTAAGCAAGATTTAACATGAATCCATAGTTTTTATTATGCCCCTAAGATCCAAAAGATAAGTCAAACATTGATAACAAATTCATAGACAAACTTGAAATCAATATTGTGACATCATTTAAGTACATACAAGAGAACTAAACTAAGAAAGAAAATCCCTTCGTGTCAGGATGGATTCTTCTTCCAAGCCTTCGAGCTCTTGTGCTTCCGTAGAAGCGAAAGGCCTTGTAGTGTTCTTCGCGACCTAGCCCTCCTCTCTCAAAATACCTTTGATCTTGTGTTCCTGTGAAATTTGATGTATTGTATTGTGTATTGATGTTGTTATTTTTGTGCAGCCCTTGGGTCCCTTTTATAGATGTTTGGAGAGATCACTTGTAGAGTTTGAGTAGGAAAAGGACACAAAAATCCAAAACAGAGAATCACACGGTCTGGCCGTGCAGTCTCACACGGCCACTCCACACAGCCGTGTGGTCTCAAATGGTCCGGCCGTGCGGCTTGATTTCGTCCCCTATTTCTTCCCAACTTCACACGGACATGTCTTCATCGCACGGGCAAGCCACACAACCATGTGGTCCCACACGGTCTGGCCGTGTGATGTATTTTTATCCAGTTTCTTCGTCTTTTCGATCTTCTCTTTGCACCCGTCAATCCTATTCGGGCTTTCCAATTGATATTTCTTCAATTAAGCTCATTTCCTATAAAAAAGTTACAAGAATATGCGATATCATGCCCTTTAAGGAAACCAAGTAAAAATGCACTCAATATACATGCAAATGTATCAATTATATACCATTTTAAGCCCCTAAATGCACGTATATTTTACACGTATCAAAATTCCCCAAGCTTAAAGCAACTGCTCGCTTCGCGAGCAAATTAAGAAAAATAATACCAAGGGGTATAAAGAACACACAAGAACATTATAAACATTTAATCTCATTTGACTTCATATTCAAGTAAACCATGTAATTCATTATCAAGAAGTCATCTTTCATAATATCGGCATAATTAATACTATTTTGGGTACTTGACATCGCGAAGTAGTAGTAGTGTATCACTCAACTCTCAAAGTGTATGGAAAGTGTTTTCACTCAAATTCAATTCAGTAAATGTAGAACTACCATAAGCTTGCAAATCGTCTAACATCTCGACCACTTTTGTGTGCACAATTTAAGAATAAAAAAGGACTTTTCATTTGGTTGTAATGTAGGCTCTTTGGTAAGGGTGGGAAATTTGGATTAAGTGACTTCACTTGAGCAAATAGAATTTAAGCATACAAACTTGCAATTCACCAACCTATTTTCAGCATAGTACTCATTTTTCAAAATATTTTCTTTTTCAACTCAACTCCACCCTTATTTCTCATTTTTCATTCTTAGACCTTTTTGCCTTCTTTTCTTTTTCTTTAGCCTCAAACTCTCAATTTTCTCAAAATTTTCAGAATTTTTCTTCCTTTTGCTCGATTTTCTCTATATATTTTCCAGAGATTTTCTTTTTTTTTTCGAGCTTTATTCTTTCTCCATTCACCTAGATACTGCTCATCCCTCTTTCTTTTGCCAACTTTCTCTGTTTCTTATATAAAGTTTCACCACATCTCTCCCAAACTTGTTCATTTTCTATAAGCTCAAGAAATTTCAGGGATAAAATCAATTTTTTAATTTTAAAGATCAATGTGGCTAACAATAAAAAGTTTTGGCTCAAAATTGGCTAACTAGGAAATTATGAGTTCGTATGTAGGCTTTTTAGGCTAAGTAGGCTAAAACAAAGATGGTCTTAAACCATTTTCAAAAATTACACACACATGGCTTCAATGAAGATACCAGAGCAAGTTCTAGAGTTCTATCAATCATGAATGACACACTCAAGAAAAAATAAGACTGCATCAGATAAAGCAGTTTAAGGCACAAAATCTCACAGGCTTATTTTTCCCAACATGCTCATATACCCATTTTTTTAATCTAATGCCAAACAAATAAAGGACATCTCCTTAATCGTTCATCACATTATTCATGTAGGTCCCAAGGGGTGAGTAAGGTTTAAAAGGGGGTTGAATAAACCTTACCAACTTTTCGATTTTAGTGCTTTTAAAACTATTACAAAGTTAACTCAAACAACTGTGTCCTTGAGGGACAGCTAAGTTGGTTATTCAGCTGAGTTAGCCACTCAACAAACTCGATAGAGCTGTTGATAAAATAACTTAGGCCGTTTAACTAACTTTAACTTGGTTGTATTGGTTTTATCAAAGGAAGACTTAACACCCTTTAAATTGTTTTAAGTTTGTTTTAACACTTGATTTTTTTTTTTTTTTTTTTTTTTTAAAATTCAGCCCTGTCATTGCAGAGATTTTGAACCCTGCCTCTTCATTGAAGAGTAATAATACCATGGCCACTAGGCTAACCTCGGTGGTTATTTTAACACTTGATTTTAGCACTTGGTTATTAATCGATTGGATAGCAAATATGAGTTTATCGTGAGATATAATGTAAGTATGCAGAAATATAAATGTGCTGAAAAATAAATGACACATTTAATTTTTATAGAGGTTCGAAGATGGGGTAATACTTCTAATCCTCTCTTCTCCAACTCCTGGAGGAATCTACTAAGTAACATATCAGTTTACAAAGTGGTGAACAGTCTAGAGACAGCCTTGGTCACACAACTGGCTTCTCTTGCGACTCAACTTCTTCACGCAGGCGTTTGCCTTGCTACTTCAACTCACTTTCTCAAGGTCTTGGATTTGATCATGAAGCCCTCCAATAACTTGATACTGGTTCGACCTTGAACCTTCCTACAATCCTCCTTGGAAAGTAGACCCCTTTTGGTTCTTCAAAAGTTTCCTCTTCAACAGATTTGAAGTTGTCTTTCCTTCACAGCTTTTGTTGGATCGATTTCCTTCGAGTTTCAGGCTTGAGGATTTGGTTGAATATGCTTGAGAATATTTCAGGTTAATAGCTTGAATAATGCTTGCTTGTTCGTGGTTCAGGTAACCTTTTCTCAATGACTTTCCTCAGCCTTTTATAGTGAACTTTTGAAATTTTGCCCGTTGAAGAGATAAAGCAATTTCAAAAGTCATTTGTGTTCATTGGCTTGTCTTGTTGCGATCCTTGATGTTGACATTTCCTCGTATTTAATGTCTTTGCGGATTGCAACATTTCCGACACTTGTGCAAAGCTTCCCATTGGTTTGTTCCTTTTGCACACAATCGGAACTAACACTTTATCTTTGACAACTTTAACATGTTACCATTAAAGTAACATTCTTGACTTTTATCAATGGATCTCGTTCATTTGTCTTGACTTGACTACGTATTTTATTCCCGGTGACTTAAGTTAGCTTCCAAACTTTGGATGACTCATCTATCACTTCAACTTGAGACTTGGCTTCTTGAGTTGACTTGACTGACTCTTCACACAACTGATTTACAGCTGATACACCTTCAATCAAGTTCTTGACTTTCCTTCTTTGCCATACTCAAATGTCTCGCGTGAGCCTTCACTTCCTTGATTGACTTCTTGTATTTGTAGGCATATCTGACTTGACTCATCTTTTCCAGCCCTATCTATTACAATACAAATTACAAGGAAAATGGGGTGCCAACTTTCTAGTTTAAGTTTTACATGGTATCATCAAAATCTACAAAATAAATTTCCTAACAATTTCCCCCTTTTTGATGATGCCAAAACTTAAGAACATTCAACAAAAATATAAACATCAAAGATACATACAGACAATGCAGTAACAAAGAATGTAGGCTTGGAATAGATCGTTTTATTGATCATAGCATTCTTGTCCTTTACATAGATGTTTACATTTGGTATCATAGCATTCTTTATCAAGGAAAAACATATATCTATGCTAAGATACAAGAGTAAATACAAAGTGAAATGGAAAATCACTAAGTATTACAGATGACTTACAAAAATGTATTTCCATAAGTAATATACATGAAGGGGTTCGCAGCAACACTTCAACGCCTTCGCTGCCTCCTTCTTTCTTCTTCAGCTCTTTCGAAGTCATCAACTCTCTTTATTTTTCTTTCTTCTTCTTTAGCTCTCTTCTTCTTTTCATAAGCTCGTTTAGAAGCATCATCCCTTCGCTTCCTCTCGAGCCATTGTTGTGTTTGTCTTTGGTTCTCTTCTTCTTATCTTCTTACTACCTCTGCGTTTTTTCTTGCCACTACCAGATTGGCCACTTCATCATACCCAGCCCAGTAGATCCTCCCTTTCTTCCCAGGATCTACATATTCAATATTCTTGGGTTTTGGTCGAGGTTGGGAACCCCTTCCACCACCACTTCTTCCTCTTCCTCCGGGTGTGTCTTTGCACGAGAGTCTTCGTGTACCACGGCTGACTATTGGAAGTCTCTGCTTCTTCCTTCTTCACACAATGCAAAACCTTTCTCCCAAGATGATCCTGTGGCTTGGGCTAGTGCCATTCCTTGAAATAGCCTTTGGATTTGAGCGTTTTGAATTCTTCAATCGATCTGAGCTCGACCCATTGTCAGGGTCAACATCGTGATCCTTCCCTGGAATACCACCATACATTTGTTTCAAGACTTCTGACGAACGCGGGCATCCTGCTTTTTAGAAAACTCCTCAATCCCTTCTTCAATGATTTTTCTTTTCTCTGATATTGGCACAACAAAGTGCTCAATGGGTAGGGTTACGGGGAGTTTGCTCTGCATGGAGGCACAGCGATTTGACCCGATGAGGGGTTTGAGGTATCATCAACGTAAGATCTTTCAAGTTTTCCCCTGCTATTTTTCCCTTCTTCTCACCATTGCAGCTTCCTTGACTTTTCTTCTTTAAATTTCCTTAGGAACTCATCTCTTCCCCCTTTTTGGCATCATCAAAGGAAAGAGGGACCCAGAGGAACATGCTGCGAGCATGAAGTCGAGTATGCTTAGAGTCAATTTTGTTTGGACTCAGTTGTTGCATAAGCTTCTCAAAATTCACGAGCGAGTTGCCTTGGACTCGACCGCCACCAACTTCATTTCAGCTATGAGTAGGTTGAATTTGTCATTCATTGTGTTCTCAAGGCGCAAAATTTCTTTTCTCTGGAATTATTGCAACAACTCCATTTCAGTCTTGTGAGACTCGTGTAGCCTTTCAATGTAAGCCTGCATCCTTTGCTTGATATCAGCATTGTCAGCCATCCAGACGAGCATTCTGCCATATAATGCTTTGAAATAAAGAACTTGTTCGAGTTGCATGGCAATTTACTGTTGAGACCATTCTTGGATCCGTACTACTATCCCTCTCAAGTCTTAAGTCGAGTGAGGCCTGATGTCTTTCAATCTTCTAAATCTCTTGACAGATTTTACTGAAGACCTCAAAAATCTCAGTTGTCTCACTTGATTCAACTGTATGCCACTCTTCATCAAAGTCAAAATTGGCTGGAACAATGGTGTCAGTGGGGATGATTGGATCTTCTCTTATAGTGAATCTAAACTATTCAGCAACGGTCTCATCTTCTAACTCTGGTAGGATCTTGGTGAAAGGAAACACTCCTGAAAGGCATCACCGCGCACGTATGGGATGGTTTGCGATGTTTGTTCCTACGATGACAGAGTTGGTGTAGTCTTATCTTTGCACTTTGGAAGCTGAAGCTCTTGATTGACTCGATTCACCGGAGCTTTTGGATTGCTTTTCCCACCGATCGAGCCTCAGTATGCTTAACAACTTCCTCGGTCTCGCAGAAAGTTTTCTAAATGAATTACCTGGTACTCTGCTGCATCATCAGCATCATCGGATGATGACGAGACTTGTGGGCTTGGCTCATTATCGAAGTTAAATTTTGTACGAGCCGCTTTGTCACTTAGCTGGCTCTTTGTTTTGAGAACATCCTCAGCTGGGTCCTTAGGATGCAACGGAGTGGACTCGGCCATCTTGACCCCAAGAATGATACATCAAGTTCTCTAGGAGTCATGAAGTGCGCTTATCTCCTTTTCTATTTCAGCGCTGTGAACTGGAGGAATGTTCTGTATCTCTTGACCCTTACCTAGGGAAGTCTCAACCTACCTTAGGCCTTCAATACCTCCAGCAGACTCAACTGCTACGAGGCCTTTAGTGTTTCCTTCGACAGTCTCAACTTTTTAAGGTCTTCTACATTCTCTTCGACAGTCGTAGCTGTCTTACGGTCTTCAACCATGGCATCCATAGGAGTGTCAACTCCTTGGATTGCACTTTCACTGCCCATAGTGTTAACTCCCAGGGCATCTCCATCATGTGCCTCATTTTGTAAGAACAATGTCATTAGTCTTCAAGCGATTGACACTTCAAATGACGGACTCAACTATCCGAGCTTCGTCAATGTCACTCTGCTGCGGTTATTTTTCTATTTCCACGTCGCCTCCTTTCTGCAAGTTTGAGTCTTCCACAACATCCTCCAACCCTGATGTGGTGGAGAGAGCTTCCCTCTTAGCTGGCGCACCAGCTGAGTGACTAACAGTGGGGTCACTCTGCTCTTGACTCGCGGCCTTTTCCTTTGAGTGCTCAGCCGCTGGGGCAGGTGGTAAAACACTTTCTTCAGAGGTTGGATCAACTTGGGTGCCCAAAATCTCAGTGTCATCGCCAGTGCCCTTAGATCCATCCTTCGATCATACAAGGGATGTGGCTGCAGCGATGACTGAGGTAATGTGTTGTGCCACTCCCAGAGGATCGGTCTGTAAGAGAGATTGAGATGACTCTCCTGGTCAATCAAACAATTGCTTCTCTTCCATTAGCCTGGATTCCCTCAGAGCCTGCTGCATTTCTGACTTCTCTGCTGCAGCAATGGGATCCTCATCACTTTCATAGTACACATTGAGATGTGTATGATTGTGATCGTGAGAACCAGTAAACTCACACATCTTGGCTTTCTCAAGTGTTTGTGCTTCCTAAATCCTTTTTTTTTTTCTCCATCATGTGAAGAATATCCATGCAATTTTCTTTATTTTTTGAATAAGTTCGAATATATATATAAAAATGAAAAAAGAGTATTCACGATCACGGTGATTAGGTAACCAAAGATAATCCGGAAATAATGTCAAAAACAAAAGAAATGGTCACAAGCGACCAAATGGCTGAATGTTTGGGGCCTCGTTAAAACCTTCCAAGGTAAAACTACCCTTGTGGGAAAACCCTTGGAAGGAAAAAGAGTACCCCCGGGAAAGAAGGTGCCTAAAAATGGGAAAAGAAACTTGAAGCGTTAGGCGCACTAAATAACAAACCTATAGTTGGATTTGCCAACATAGTCATCGAGAGGTAGTGTAGGAGCTCCATGGGCGGGACGCCCACCATGTGCCCGTGACTGCATCTTAACTTGCTCGGCATGTCCGCCTTTCGATTGCCTTCCCGAAAAATATGTGAGACTACGAGATCCATGTGCTCGAGAAGGTGAAGTGTGTGGTGCCATTAGCTAAGATGGCGCCATGGGACTTCTGTCGATCTTTTCTCCGGCAAGTTCACCACATACATTGAATCGACTCGGCCCAAAGTTGTGTCCATCCCTTAGCAAAAAGCATCTTGAATCAACCACATTCACGCAACAATTCACTTCAAACGCGCATACCACGATCCACAAAGATGAACAAAGCACCCTCGAAAGAAACCTTACAATTCCCGGGGCCCGAGGCACGCCATCCGTTTAACCTTGATCCAACCCGGGAGGGGTTTTTGCCAATGAACCTCCACAATCCTTGGACCTTGTCTAGCCCTTTTAGGAACTACTTAATCTGCGCAAGATAAATAAGTCTTGTTGATCATTTTGCATGGATCCCCGATCCAAAGCTGATGATTCTACAATGAGAACTTTTAGATGAATGATCGCGACCTCCAATGTCCATAATTTGTTGTTGAAAGTTAGCTCATTCGGATATGCCATATGAGCCGATGCGAAAGTATCACCACACGCCAAGGAAAGCAACTGGTCATCAAATGAAAAAGACATTAACCGCACCAAGAAACTCATTGAAGCTATATGTCTGAAAAGGGTGAACGTGAAAAGCATGGAAGATCCATCGCCATATATTTCCTGCAAAAGCATAAGAGACAAATAAATGATCAACCGATTCTTCTGATTCTTTACAAAGAACACAAACCGAAGGGCTAGTAAAACTTCCCCTAGCTCGTAATGAATCCTGGAAAGCTAGGCGGTTGTGTATGGCCCTCCATGCTACCACCGATCTCTATTCCGGTATATGATGCGACCAAATACAAGAACCCCATCTAACTGCCGGGCCGTGGTTGCGTACATGGTTGTAAACCTCCTTTGAGGTAACCAAACCATCCTCCAAGTTCATCCAAACACGTGTATCCGAGAATCAAGCGCGATTGGGATGCGCCGCGATGACACGGACCCGGTAACTAGATAGGCCTCCACGAAAGAGAAGGTGAAGTGCGGGGACCCATCATAGAAGTAGATCGTAAATGCGTTGATAAAATAAGTATCTATATTCCTCTGGGATGCCAATTCTGTCTGCTATAGTGTAGCCCAACCAATTATCAATCCAGAATAGAACCTCGGAATTAGCACCTGGGATCCAGCAAGCATCATCAAGCAATGAGAAAATGGGGTTTAATCGGCCAGTTGAAGAAGGAATAAAGGACCTCTGAATCTCCCCATCCCTTGTAAAGACCATTGTCACGAGGGTTACGTAAAACCACCGAGTCGAGTTCAAAACCTTCCAACCCAATTTCATCAAGAAAGTCGTGCTAGCAACCACAATCGAGCACACGCCTAGTCCCTCTTCCGCTCTAGGCGCTCAACATCTATTCCAATTGACCACCACCTTTCCCTTGGAATTAACATCCCTGGTCCAAATGAAGTTACGCATGGCTCTCTCCATTTTCTTGAGCAGCTAACCAGGCCATTTATAAACCATCATGGTATGCATGAAAGAGCTAGTAATCACCGAGTTAACAAGACAAACTCTACCCGGAAAGACGAAAGAGAGAGAACCATTCCATCTTACGAATTTGAGGATTATCTTGTCAAAGACAGTCAGAATCCGCGACCTTGGGAGCGCCCTTAAATATTGGAGCGCCTAGATAAACAGTAGGGAACGCCCCTGGATGGATCCCCAAAATGTGTTGCACCCTCCCACGGATGTATGACGAAATATGCGAACCAAAGTAAACTTTGGATTTCTAAGGATTAAACACTTGACCCGAGATATCTGCATAATGAGTGAGAATCTGAAGTAAGGCCCGAGCATTGGTAGAAGAAGCCCCACACATAATGACAATATCATCCACGTATAAGATGGATGATGGAAAGATGATACCCCTGGGCGCTGTGAAGGGGAGAAAACGAGACTGATCCATCGACACTTCAATAAACCGACCCAGAACCTCCTCCGCAATGCAAAACAATAACGGTGATAAAGGATCCCCTTGTCTGACTCCTCTAAAACAGGGAAAGTAACCCACCGGTGTCCCATTCAATAACACTGATTTCCTGGATGACCGAAGGACCACCTCAACCAACGCACAAAGACCTCTGGAAACTAAATGGCGCAAGACGTATAGTAAGAAATCCCACCTCAATGTGTCAAATGCCTTTGGATATATTGATTTTCGAAGGATCATACTCGAATCAAATGCGACCACCAGAAAACATTGAATCCTTGAGATACCATGGCAATACAATCAAGAATCATCACGGATAAAACCAAAGCTGCATCGGTGATAAATAATGCGAGATAATCGAACCGAATCGCGTAGCCGAGATCTTCGTGATGATCTTGAAAAGGAAATTGCTCATAACAATCGGGCGGATGTTTTCCAATGACATTCGCATCCTTGATCTTTGGGATGAGCGCCATAAAATCTGCGTTCAATCCCGGTAGTGACGAACTCATGCGAACAAAAAATGAAGCGATTCGCGATCACCTCGGCGGAGATGACATCCCAAAAGTGACGGCAAAAAGTCCCATTGAACCCATCTGGCCCCGGAAAATTATTCGAATCCACATCAAAAACCGCTTCCTTAATCTCGAGTCAAGGAATGGGTGATAGATTGGCGTTATCTCGCGCCTAACCCGAGGAGTAATAGCCGATTAAAGAGTAATCCGAGGTGGAACACCCAGTATCCGCGAAGAGCTCCTTGTAGAAAGAAATGATATGATCCCCAAGGATCACGGTATCATCAATGTAACTGCCTGCCACTATAAGTCCCTGTATCCCCACGCGCCCCACACGAACCTGGGTATGCCGATGAAAAAAGCTGTATTACGATCCCTATCCTTAAGCCACGCAGTTCGGGCCTTTTGCTTAAGGAATTCGGATTGGAATTGCCAACGTCTGGGAGAGCCTGAGTTGGGCATCCAGCTCCTTATCCCTCAGAGCAGCGGAATAACCCAAAGTCTCAATGTCTGCTTGAATCTGACGCACTTGCTTCATCGGAATGCCACCTTTCGGTTAACGTCCCCAAACATTTCTCTATTCGGTCTTTGATAACTTTGTCCCGTTTTGAGCTTCCACATGACACGCAGCAAGGGGTTGGGCGTGTCGCATGAAGAAGCCCAAGAAGTGGTAACCAAATCCTGGAATGAATGATGATGCACCCACATACGCTGAAAACGGAATGGGACCGGCCCCCTGCTAACTGAAGAAGAACAAGAAACCAAAATGGGGTGGTGATCGGATCCAATACGTGGAAGAACTAAGCCCTTGACAGTTTGCCAAAAAGAGAAAAATTGACAACTGGCAAGAGCTCGGTCCAACTTAGCTTGAAGTAAAGATAGAGGCCTTCGGGGGGAGCACCAAGTGAATGAGTTCCCTGTAGTCAGCACCGCAAACAGACCATCATCCTCCATGAAATCCCTGAAATCCTAACACGAGGCTTGGGAGAGAGTATCATTGCGCGAGCGCTCATGATGTCCCAAGACCGCGTTAAAAATCCCCAACAATCAACAGATCAGTAAGACCCAAATTCCTCAAATCCAACCAAAGCGCACGTTGTGCAATGTAATCACACAAACCGTGAGCAAAAGCAACATGATAAACCAAAGCACCAAATTGAACTTGCAAGATAATGCATTGGGTAGAAGACCAAACCTGGTTAAGGATTGTGATGGTGGAGTCACAAAAAACCCAAATATCTGCCCGTCCATTTCCCGAAAATTTTGAGTTACAAAAGTCAGCCCCAAGCTCTGCCAATAAGAATCAGAAATTGCCGAAATGTCCACCTTGGGCTCACAGATAGCCAAAATAGAAGGTTTATGCTGCTGGCATAAAGCCTTAAGAACATTGTGAGAAGCAACGTTCTCAATCCCCCGGATGTTCCAGAAGATGCAATTCATTGAGGCGGTGGGGGGGTGGTGCCCGTGACGACCTCACGGTAAAGACATGAGTGTGATGGGATGCAGAATCCGACAGTTGGGAGTTACCCACTTCCTCTGTGTAATCAGCCCATCTCTTGTTTGCTGCAACGTCCATCTCATTTGGCCCTGGGCGCTCTGTCTCAATATCAATGTCGTGAATCGGAGGTGATGGACCCGTAGTAACACTCTGAAGTAATTTAGATTTAGCCGTCTCTAGGGAGCTGTCCGGAAAGTATGGTGGAGAGCTCGAATAGGCTTACCCAACGGATGTTGAACCGTAATAGGCAAGATATTGGAGATGGAGTCAGTGTGAGAAGAAGAAGCCATAGGGACCCGATCCCTTGCTGGGTAATCTGCCTGAGAAGTCGTGGATGGTTGATCGTTGATATCCACTGAATCAAGAGCCTCAAAAGAATTGACGAGTTGCATATCTGAAGGGCAAGTGACGATTGCGCGGATAGGGGATCCATCATGCATCGTCGAACCCGTATTTCCCATTGAGTCATCAACGCCTTGCCCTTGTCCTGCTACACAGGACGGTAAACTTTGCGAACCCTGGAGCGTCCTCTTTGAACTGAATTCTGACGTGTTGCCGGTCCCCTGGAGCGTCCATGGTCGGGAGATGCGCGCCCTTCCGTGTCCATATTTCCCGCATTGTTTAGACGACAAAAAACCATCGAGTGTCCCATAACATTACACCTAGAACAAAATTATGGGAGTTTCTCGTAACTGACTGATACAAACGAACATTGTCCAACTCTCTCCACCATAATGTGTTCCTCCAGCGGTTTTGCAAGGTCAATATCAACCAATACCAGAAACAAAATGTCCCAACGAACCATCAAGCAAGCGTTGATCGATTTGTAGTGGATTTCCAATAGCACTAGCTATCCCCAGGATGGTATTGGGGTCCCAGTGTTCCAGGCTGAGCTCGAAAATGCGAACCCAAATGCTAGCCACCGAGGTTTGCACCTTATAAGGAGTGAAGTCTGGGACCCATGGAGAGAGGCGAATAGTACCCGGATTAAGCGCCCAAGTGGTGCAAAGGTGAGAACGAGCACGGTCATGCGCATTAAACAATTTAACACAAAAAATCCCTTTCCCAAGGGGATTAGTTTCCAGTCATTCTTAATACCTCAAAGCTCAGAAAGCCTTTTGTGCAGAAGCATAGTAGCCCATGGCTTGTTTCCTTTTCCAAAAATAACTCGCCCGATCAGGGAGTACGAAAATTCAGCAAGGCGTTGTTGGTAAATATTCTCATCAATAGTAACTGAATAATAATCCCCTTTCTTAACAGGTTTAGGGATATAGTGCATTTTACCAGAAATCATATGAGAAAATGAGGCGATATTACCTGGGGCCTGTGGAAAAGTAGGGTTCGAAGGATGGGGATTTCCCGAAACCACCTTAGCAAAGGAATTAACCTGTGGAACTTGAGGACCAATGTTATGAGCCGATTATCGGAGGTTCGATGCATGGGGGATGCCCATGGTGGCAGAGCATCCAGCCGGGTGAGAAGCATCTGTGGGAGGGCATGCAGGAGGAGAGCCCTGAGGGTTGGAAGATGTGGCCCAGGGGACATCACCCCGGAGGGGACCACTCCAGACAGCAGAGTGGCCGTCGGCACCCCATAGGACAGAGGAAGGGGGCGGCCCCCCATGGTAGGTAGCCATGGGGGTAAAAGAGGCAGCGGGGGCCATATGTGACGGGGCACCCCCCACCATGAGCAAACCTCCATGATCGTCGGGTTTCCAATTAGAGGGGGACCATTATCAACCTTAGTGGCCACGTCATCATGGGTACTTACAGCGGACCCAATCTTGCATGGAGTGGAAGGATGACTCACCTTGGACCACCCTTAAATATTGGAGCGCCTAGATAAACGATGAGGGAACGCCCCCTTGATGGATCCACGAAAGTTGAGGCAAATATTGGGCCGCGGAATCAGCCAACAACATCCATCATCATTGAAGACGGAGACAATGATGCAAAGAACGGGGCCACCTTCTCATGTGGGATGAAATTTGATGGGAGACCAAAACTTAGGGGATGAGTATGGCGTGAAGAAACTCCATAAGTTGCGGACTTAACCCCATCATCGAAACCCTAATGTCGAAGGGATTAGGTTTTGGGATTGTGGATGGCCTGCGACGAAGAAGACATTACGATTAATGCGAAAACACAACCTCATCTACGCTGGCTGAGTTCCCATTTCACCTCGGAGGATACCGGAGTTTGACGCCATGACGTTCGTGTGCTCCTCCGTGGCGAACTATTGTGTTGTCTAGTATGTGAGGAAGGTCGAAATTTGAGGTATAATCTGTACCAAGGAGGCTCGCCATAGGAGCTTCTAGAGATGACAATCGAAAACTCACGAAATGTTGCTTGGCGGTCGTAAGAGAAAGAGAGTGAATTATTTTAGAGAGAAAATTTTTCTAATCTTCCTCCTCCTAACTGTGAAGCTCTAAGAATTCATCTTGTTTGATGATGCAATTTTCTTCATTAAAGGCCTGTGAATTGTACCCTTGAGTGATCAAGTTTCCATGCCCTCCACTCTCGTAGGCATCGCTGGATGTCTGGACACAGTGGAGAGTACATGATTATATCATCGTCATCATCCTCGTCTTCTTGTCTTCCTTTTTCAGGAATTGAAGGCAAGAGACTGCTCTCCTCCTCCTGCCTTCGGATCGTAGCGGTGGGGAGACAATTTTTTCAACTATAGGTTCAATTGTCTCTGCTTCTTTACTTCCCTCAGCTGTCTCTCGTACAGTTGTGTCTTCAGATGGTATCTGCTGCAAATCATCAGTAGACTTAGCCGTTTCATCGATTATTTCAGGAGACTGCTCTTCTTGATTTCCGCCAGCCTCTTCTTCCTTTTCCAGCTGAGTGGCAGACTCAGCTGTCTTCTCAAGGTCGGATTTCTTGACCAACCTTCGTTTTCTAGATGGGAGCAGTGGAACCTCTGGTTCAACATCCTCAGGTTCCTCAAAGGTGAAGGCTTTCTGAGTTTTCTTAGAAGCAGTTGTCTTTCTTATCGTGGCAGTCCTCTTCTTCCTTATGGCTATAGAAGGGATTTGAGGTTCCTTCTCGGCCTCTGCTGTAGGGGCAGGAGTCTCGGCTGCAGGGGCAGGTGACTCGGCTGCACAGGCAGGGGACTCGGCTGCAGGTGCAGATGCATCGTTTTTCTTAGCTGCAGGGCAGCCTTCTTCTTCTGAGCTGCAGGGCCAACTTTCTTTTTTGGAGGAGGGGTAGCAGCTGTGTCTTCGGGGTCAGCTGATTCCCCCTCACTTGTGTCAGTCCTCTTGGCATGGGCTCTCTTCTGGGCACCTGAGAGGTTTTCCCTAAACATCTTTTTGTTTGCATGGAAGGGTTTACCATGACAAAGAACAATACCCTTCACTTCCAGCAGATGGCCAATCACAAGGCCATATCCGAGAGAACATCCAAAGGAACCATCTTCCTTGAAGGTCTTGTTCAAAACAATTTGGCACGATCTGCGTGAGCGAACTCAACCCAGATTAACCTTCTTGCCTGCGCATGATCGCAGCCATGACGATCGGCTTAGTCTTTAATTGGTTGGAAGGCTTGCCAAACTTCATATCTACACATTTGGAGACGACATCCATTATCTTATGATAGTCGTCCTTGGTAATTTCTTGTCACCAGACTAACTTAGCAAAGACACTCGGGTTTGGCTACTTCTTTCCATGCACGCGAGATAAGTCTACATCGACTTCATGTACCTCCTCTAGCCCTTTGAAGGAAATAAGCAGTGCTCAACAAGGTCCTTAGCACTTATTTTGATGTCCTTGCGGTGGACACAAGACTTGATTCCTTCGTCCTGCATCTCAGCGTTGACATAGAACATTGCTACCTCCTCAAGGTAGATAAGGGAATATTCCATGGTTAGAAAAGCCTCGAGACCTTACTTTTCTAGCATCTCAGCGATTTTCAGAACAAGGGTCTCATCAGCACCCTGCTTCACCATTCCATCAAAGTCAACTGACGATCCTAAGTGGATTTGCTTTTAGAGCTTAACATAGTCAAACTTTGCTGCCATTTTCACTGATTTTTATCGATCGAAAAGTGTAGAACGTGCTTGAGAATACTTAGGGTTTTTGAGAGAAAAGAGAACTTTGGTTTGCTTTACTTTGAAGATGAAAGGTTTCGATAAATGAGAGAAAGATTAAAAAACGTATATAAGGGTTATGAAAGGACATGTCTTGGATTTTCAATTTTGATCGAGATCAGCGGCTACTCCAGATTAAGACGTCAAACCACATTTAATTTCTCACATTTAATATGGCAGCATTTATATCCAATCATATGCTTCTTTGTGCGACTTTTTACTGTACCCGTCATTATTACGCTGACGTCATCCTTAAAAACATTCCCGCTAATTTAAAACGACTGCGTTTTATCACTTAGTTCATAAATGACTTAGCTTATATCAAATATGACTTAACTTTGCTTCTCTCTTTTCATTAAGTTATTCAGTTGTCAACTAACTCGATACAGCTGACTTTCCGATATGGCTCTTTCACTTGGGCCGATGTGTGAAATTTGCTCTTTCCAAATTTTCTCATCTTCTATCTCTGCCGATTGAGTCTTCCGAGTGTTAACGCACTCAATTAACCCTAGCTCATTCTTAAGCTCTTCAAATCTTGATTCACATAGAGGCTTAGTGAATATGTCATCTAACTGCTTATCAGTTGAGATATATTCCAAAGTGATGTCTTTCTTTTCAACATGATCTCTTATAAAACGGTATCTAACATCAATGTGCTTTGTTCTTGAATGCAACACAGGATTTTGAGTGATTGCAATAGCACTAGTGTTATCACACATAATTGGAATCTCTTTTTCTTCAATCTCATACTCTCTCAGCTGCTGCCTCATCCATAAGAATTAGGGCACAACAAGCGCCCGCGCCTATGTACTCGCTGATTGTGGATGTGGCTATTGAGTTTTGTTTTTTGCTAAACCAGGAAACCAGTCTATTTTCAAGCATTTGATATGTACCTGAAGTACTCGTCCTGTCAACTCTACATCCAGCATAGTCTGAGTCTGAGTAACCAATAAGCTTGAATCCACCTTCCTTTCGATACCATAAGACACCTTCCTAGCATCCCTTCAAATACCTTAGGATTCTCTTAGCTGCAGTCGCGTGGCTCTCCTTTGGTGCAGATTGAAGTCTTGCACATACACATATAGCAAAGGTGATGACGGCCTGCTGGCATTAAGTAGAGCAATGATCCAATAAGTGCTCTATATCTGGTTTGATCTACAACATTGCCATCTGCATCCATGTCCATCTTGACCGATGTGTTCATTTGTATTTCCACAGAAGACTTATCTTCCATACAAAATTTCTTCGTTAAATCTCTGGTGTATTTTGTTTGACTTATGAAGGTTCCATCCTTCAATTTATTGACTTGAAGTCCTAGGAAGAAAGTCAGCTCTCCCATCATGCTCATCTCAAATTTACCTTGCATGAGGTTTGAGAACTTATCACACAACTTCTTGTTTGTGGATCCAAAAATAATGTCATCCACATATATTTGAACAAGCAGTATACTCTCTCCATCTTGAATTCTGAAGAGTGTTCTGTCCACTTTGACTTTGGTGAATCCATTGTCAGTTAGAAATTGGGACAATGTATCATACCAAGATCTTAGTGCTTGTTTCAATCCATATAATGCTTTCTTGAGCTTGTATACCTTATCTCCCACAGTTTTCTGCTCAAAACCTGGAGGTTGTTCAACATAGACTTCTTCCTCTAGTAGTCCATTTAGAAATGCACTCCTCAAATCTATTTGATACACAGTGAAGTTCTTATGTGCAGCATATGCGAGAAACATCCTTATTGCTTCCAATCTTGCAACAGGAGCAAAGGTTTCATCAAAATTTATACCCCCTTCTTGGCAATACCCTTTGGCTACCAATCTTGCTTTGTTTCTCACCACAGAACCTTCCTCATTCTTCCTGTTTTTGAAAACCCATTATGTGCCAATAACATTTTGATGGGTTGGCCTCTGCACCAATTCCCATACTTTGTTCCATTCAAATTGATTCAGCTCTTCTTGCATGGCTTGAATCCAATGCGTGCCATCCAATGCTTGAGACACATCTTTTGGCTCTATTTGGGAAATAAGACAAGTGAACATTGCTTCATGTTGTGCTCTGGATCTGGTTCTTATGACATCTCTAACATATCCAATAACTAACTCTGGTGGATGGTCTCTCAGCCATCTCACATCAGGTTGGAGCAAGTCAGCTGGATTCAGCCGTCTCGCAACTAAGTTGTCTTGAATAGCTTTTTCATCTTCATTCAGCTGTAGACTTTCCACTCTTTGAGATTCACTATTTCATCTTCATCCTGGGTTGATTGCTCTTACTTGACTTCAACATAAGGACTCTTACGCACGGTTAGGTGATTCATCTTGTCGACCAACTCTTTTCATTTTGAACTCTTTTTTAATCACGAGGTAACTTCGCAAAGTTTCCTTGTTTTTGCACGTGAAGATTGTCCATGTATATCTTGAATAATCATCTACCACCACTAAGGTGTATTCTTTCCACTTATGTTGGCTGGTTCAACTGGACCAAATAGATCCATATGCAACAGATGTATTATCCTTGCTGAAGAAGGACTTGGCTTATCCTTGAATGAAGATTTTATTTGCTTTCCCATCTGCCATGCATCACATAAAATTTCTTTCTTGTACACTGAGTGCTCTTTGCTAACAGACAAGTACTTAGTAACCAATCTACCACATACATATTCTTCTGTCTTGATCCTTGCAGCACTATTTCATTTGATTCAGCATCTTTGATCTGGCATACTCCGATATTGAATCCAACATTGTAGCCCTTTGTCACAGAGTTGGCTGATGCTTAATAGGTTGATGTTGAGGCCTTCAACATAAGCAACATATGTGATTTCCAATCCATTCTTCTTGATAGATCATGTTCCTTTGATTTCCCCTGGAGCTTCATTTTCTCCAAATATGACTTTTGCACCTCTAATCTCCTTGAATCTTGACAGATTTTTCTTGTTTCATGTCATATGTCTGGAATAGCCACTATCCATGTACCAGGTTCCTTGGCACTCAGCTGTTCCTTGAACCTGGAATCAAGAAAATTTAGTTTTTAGGTACCCATACTTGCCTGGTCACGAAGGGTTAGTGCTATAAGATGATCCAACCAACCTAAAGCCAAAGGACTTGACTCTAAGAGGTTGCCATCTATCGATTGCCATAATCATAGTGCATATTAGCCAATTGCTTGGGGTTTTAGGTTCATACAATCGTCTCTTTTGTGCGTATGCCTGGGTGTGTGTTTTATTGCTTTCTTGGGATAGTTGTGATATTTACGAGTGTAGTGCGTGGGTGCATATGTGTGATGATAATAGCTCTTTTCCCTTTGGAATGACCTTTGCTGAGGTTTAGGTCTTTGCCATTTAGGCTTGTATTCCATTGGTCTTTGCTGATATTTTACATTGTACCAATCAGCTTGGTTTGGATAGTTTCTACCATTCCCATCATATGTATTTCTCTGATGAAATTTCTGGGGTTTCTGGTTGTTCTGTTTGCTTTTCATAGAGTATTTTCTGTTTGGAGTTTGCTGAGGAACTCTGCTGGATTTCTTCTCAGATGTCCTCTCAGCATACTCAACTGGTTGTTTTCCTTTCCCTTTATATCCAAGTTTATTTGTGAATGTGCTTAGGAGTGAATGTGGGTGCAACATTTGGTGTTTTGGATTTTTGAGATTCTTCATTGCTTGAAGATCCTTTTTCCAAAATCACTTTTGGAGTTTGACTGTGCACAAAAGAATTGAATCCTATGTCTGTCTTATCTCCACATTTTTTTTGACTCATGATAAGATCATCCAATGATTTGGATGCCTTTGTAAATGAGGCAATCACATTTTTGAGGTCTTTTTCCCTCTTTTCTATAGCAGCTATCTCTGCTATCATTTTGTCATTCTCAGCCTTCAGCTTTGTGTTCGCATCAGCTATGTGACTTAGAGTACTCAGCTCCTAAGTCAGCTGTGAGTTTTAGCTTCTGAGCTGGCTGTTTTCCTCATTTAGAAGTGTGTGTGAGGATTTAATGTGCTCAAAATCTTTCATCATTTTTCCTAATGAATCATAAAGATCAGTGGGGGATGAAGTGTGTGTGTCACAATCACTATCACTTGAATCTGAATGAGATGATTTAGAGTGTACCTCATCTTCTTGGTCTGGTTGATCTTGTTCTTTAGCCATAAGACAGATCACGGCCTCTTCTTCAGAGTCACTTGAGTAGTCAGATTCACTACTCTCTGAGTCTGATGCTTCTTTAGACTTAGTTGTCTCAGCAGTCCAACATGGCTTTCTTATTTTCCTGTCTTCTTTCTCTGAAGACCTTTCTTTCTTCTTCATTCCTATATTTGTCTACTGGTGGATAGGAACAATCAACTGCAAAATGTCCTTGTTGTCTGAAATTCCAACACAGGTTCTCAGCTCTCTTAGGTGGCCTATCTTCCCTTGACTTTGAGGGAGTTGAATGTCTCCTGGAGGTTTCACCCTTGTTTCTTTTATAGTTCTTATTGAAGAACTTGTTGAATATTTTAACCATTAGGGCAATCTCCTCCTGGTCTATTGGTTCAGCTCCCTTTCCATCATTGACTACCAGTGCAGCTGTCTTGGGTACAAATGTCTCCTCTTGCTCTTTTCTTCTCAGCTCAAACTCATAGGCTTTGAGGTCTGAGAATAACTCATGGTTAGATGTTCTTGAGAGGTCCATGGAGTGTCTCAGAGCCATAGTTTTCATTTCCCATTCAGCTGGGAGGCTTCTTAGGATCTTCATACACATTTCCTTTTGTGTATATTCCTTCCCAAGAGCTGAAAGCTCATTTGTGATTTCAGTGAATCTGGCATCCAGCTGATCCATGGTTTCACCAGCAAGCATTTTGAAATTTTCAAATTTTTTACCAGCAACAGACTATTTATTCTCTTTAATTTGTTCCGATCCTTCACAAATTAAAGTCAGTTTATTCCAGATTTCTTTTGCAGATTTGCAAGATTTGACTTTGTTGAACATTGCTTTGTCCAAAGTCTTGTAGAGTATGTCCTTGGCCACATTGTCCAAGTTGTATCTCTTTCTATCTTCATTTGTCCACTCAGTCCATGGTTTTTCAACCATGGCTGGTCTTGCTTCAGCAACAGCTTCCTCTCCTTCAGCTGCAGCAGCTCTTATTGCAGTCGTTTTCACTTTCAATATTTGCAGTGGCCCATTCTCTATCACAAGCCACATTTCATCGTGTAGAGCAGATAGATGAGCCTGCATACGAATTTTCCAATCATCAAATTCTTCAACAGTGAACATAGGAATGCGTGTCAAATTTGCTTCTACTATAATAACTTTGCTAAAAATGAAAGATTTTAAAAATGCAAGTGTTTAAAACATTTTGAAAAGATAAAGATCTAGTTCAGTAACCAGTGCGGAAGGCTCAATGAACCAACCGCTCTGATACCACTTGTAGGTCCCAAGTGGTGTGAGTAAGGTTTAGAAGGGGGAGTTGAATAAACTTTACCAACTTTTCGATTTTAGTCCTTTTAAAACTATTACAGAGTTAACTCAAACAGTTGTGTCCTTGAGGGACAACTAAGTTGGTTATTCAGTTGAGTTAGCCACTCAACAGACTCGATAGAGCTGTTGATAGAATAACTTGGTTGTTCAACCTGAACTTTAACTTGGTTGTATTGGTTTTATCAGCGGAAGACTTAGCACCCTTTGAATTGTTTTAAGCTTGTTTTAACACTTGATTTTAGCACTTGGTAATTAATCAGTTGGATAGCAAATATGAGTTTATCAGCAGATATAATGTAAGTATGCAGAAATATAAATGTGCTAAAAATTAAATGACACAGTTAATTTTTATAGAGGTTCAAAATGGGGTAATTCTTCTAGTCCTCTCTTCTCCAACTCCTGGAGGAATCCACTAAGTAACAGATCAATTTACAAAGTTGTGAACAGTCTAGAGGACAGCCTTGGTCACACAGTTGGCTTCTCTTTGCGACTCGGCTTCTTCTTCAGGCGGTTTTGCCTTGCTACTTGACTCACTTTCGCAAGCTCTTGGATTTGATCACGGCCCTCCAATAACTTGATATTGGTTCGACCTTGAACCTTCCTACAATTCCCTTGGAAAGTAGACCCCTTTTGATTCTTCAAAAGTTTCCTCTTCAATAGATTTGAAGTTGTCTTTCCTTCACATCTTGTGTTGGATCAATTTCCTTCAAGTTTCAGGCTTGAGGATTTGCTTGAATATGCTTGAGAATATTTAAGGTTAATAGCTTGTATAATGCTTGCTTGTTCGTGGTTCAGGTAACCTTTTCTCAATGAGTTTCCTCAGCCTTTTATAGTGAACTTTTGAAATTTTGCCCGTTGAAGAGATAGGCTAATTTCAAAAGTCACCTGTGTTCATTGGTTTGTCTTGTTGTAGTCCTTGATGTTGACATTTCCTCGTATTTAATATCTTGTAGCATTGCAGCGTTTCTGGCACTTGGTGTAGTGCTTCCCATTGGTTTGTTCCTTTTGCACACAACTGGAACTAACATTTTATCTCTAACAACTTTAACATGTTACCATTCTAAGTAACATTCTTGACATTTATCAACGAATCTCGTTTAGTTGTCTTGACTTGACTGCAGTCTTTTATTCCCCAGGTGACTTGAGTTAGCTTCCAAACTTTGGATGACTCATCTGTCACTTCAACTTGAGACTTGGCTTCTTGAGTTGACTTGACTGACTCTTCACACAACTGATTTACAGCTGATACACCTTCAGTCAAGTTGTTGACTGTCCTTCTTTGCCATACTCAGTTGTCTCGCAGCGGAGTCTTCACTTCAGTCTTTAGTTGACTTCTTGTATTTCTAGGCATAGCTGACTTGACTCGACTTTTTCCAAATTATCTATTACAATACAAATTACAAGGAAAATGGGGTGCCAACTTTCTAGTTTAAGTTTTACATGCATGGTGTCATCAAAATCTACAAAATAAATTTCCTAACAATTCACAAAAATATGTCATCTCATAAAATTAAATGCTCATAGTAAAAATTATATGGAAGTCGGGACTATTTTCAAAATCTTGATTAAAACACACACGAAAGCAATTATACGTGGTAAAGCGATAATCGTGCTAAATATAAAAAAATAAAACGAAAATAAAAAACTTTTATGTAAATTTTTATGCTCTACATGCAATCCTAAATGCATGCAAAATGTAACTAAATTACGCATTCTTGAAAACCTCTACAAACTTAAAATATGCTTCGTCCCGAACATATGAGGAAATTATCAAAAGTAAAGAGGAATGCGTAATAAGTACTTACATGGATCACTGTAGTGGTGGAGGTGGAGGGTAGTGGCCTTGTGAAATATGCCACTGATCCATATAAGACATCATCTCGTACAAGTACTACTGCTGCTGGGTGATAGTATCGAACTGTTGTAATTCCTTTTTGTGGTACTCATCAACTGTAGCCGTCAACCGATAAGTATCGTCTATCAACTTGCTCACATCGACTTCCACCCTTTCAAGCCTATCACTCATGCTAAATGGCCGGTTACCCCCTTGTCTAGAGGATTCCGGTGCCTCCCTCATGGGCTCATCTTGCTCTTCTTGAGCAGCAGCCCCATGTCCACCTCTTAATAACCAATTATCCCTATTTCTTATAGATGTAGCTTATGGGTTAGGAAGTCTAACTTTTTTCTATTCGCCTGATTTAGAAAGTATCACGCCCTTCGAATTGAATCATTTTCATAGCAGATAAAACAGTCAAATCAATCAGTTTTGGTCTTGCGGCCTCTGTATACCCTTCAAAACTAACATTAAAATATTCGGCAATAGGAGTAATCATCCCCCAATGAAAATTCCTCCCCTATCAGACTTTCTTACCCTATCAAACTGCCGGGCTATCATAGCCCTAGCGTTTGGCACAACCTCCGTCCCCGATGCCATACACCAAATAATAAATAACTCATCTACCCGCAAGGCCCCTTTACTCTCCTCTCAGGTTTTGATAAAAATCGAAGATTAAAGAAAAATAAATAAATTTTTGAACCCCACAAGTATTTTCAACAACCATGGAAGCAACCCTGGGCACATAATCTCAACATGTTTTTTCAATATTAAATCCAATTAAAGTTTCAAAAACCAATTCATGCAATTCTATGGGTTCAATTCCTAAGTTAATCTACCCCTTTCCCCCCTCCCCTCGGGCAGCGCATAAACAGTAGATTAATAACAATTGTAGGTCTCCCGACTCGATACAACTGTTATTAAATCCCAAAAGATCAATGAATTAAAAGACTCCCCATAAACAGTTGTAGGTCTCCCGACTTGATACACCCGTTTATGTCTGAATTCGATTTATGTTTTTGTTAGAACTCCTCTTCCGAATTTCGCGCTAACAAATATGACATGCTAATTATTGGCCAAATAAAAAGAAATTAAGAATAAGCACTCGAATTCGTAAAATAGAACACATGAATTAATTAAGAAAATAATTAATCAAGATTTAACATGAATCCGCGCTTTGATTATGCCACTAAGATCCAAAAATTAGCTAAACATTGATAACAAATTCATAGAAAAACTTGAAATCAACATTGTGACATCGTTTAAGTACATACAAGAGATCTAAACTAAGAACGAAAACCCTTTTGTGTCGTGGATGGATTCTCCTTCCAAGCCTTGAAGCTCTTGTGTTTCCGTAGATGCGAAAGGCATTGTGGTGTTCTTCGCGACCTAGCCCTCCTCTCTCAGAAGACCTTTGATCTTGTGTTACTATGAAATTTGATGTATTGTATGGTGTATTGATGTTGTTATTTTCGTGCAGCCCTTAGGTCCCTTTTATAGATACTTGGAGAGATCGCTTGTAAAGTTTGAGGGGGAAAAGGACACAAAAATCCAAAACAGTGCATCACACGGTCTGGCTCGTGCAGTCTCACACGGCCACTTCACACGGCCGTGTGGTCTCACATGGTCCGATCGTGTGGCTTGATTTTGTCCCCTGTTTCTTCCCAACTTCACACGAACATGTATTCATCGTACGGGCAAGTCACACGACCATGTGGTCCTACATGGTCCGGCTATGTGATGTGTTTTTGTCCGATTTCTTCATATTTTCAATCTTCTCTTTGCACTCGTCAATCCTATTTGGGCCTTCTAACTGATATTTCTTCAATTAAGCCCTCTTTCCTGTAAAAAGTTACAAAAATATGCAGTATCATTCCCTTCTAAGGAAACCAAGTGAAAACACACTAAATATACATGCAAATGTATCAATTATATACCATTTTAAGCCCCTAAATGCACATATATTTTACATGTATCAGTGAGTCCCCAAGTCCTTGAAGGAAAATGGTCCCGGCGAGCCTTATCATCAATAAGAGAAACCCCTCGACCTACCGATACCTAACCAAGGCTCATAAGGATCCCAATAAGAGTGGTTCCCTCACGGTGGTTTACCCCACCGGAGAAGAGAATTCATGGATTGACAATCTCAAAATAAGACATGAAGGGCTCCAAGCAATGCTTATTTCCCCTTAAGGGTCGGAAAGGGGCATGGAAGCATGACCTCTCTGGACTAGGATTCCGCAAGCCTCTCACCACTCGGACAACCAGGGGAGGACCCCCATTTACCGGTGGAGGATCCCTTATGTTTCTGCTTCTTCTTATAAGACGACAATTCGGCTATGTTGAAGCTCTTCTTTCCTGAAATAAAGTCAAGACAAAGTATTAGAAGACAACAAGTGCAAAAGTGAATGTGAAAGCATAGCAAAAAATAAATACTGCAAGTACCTCAAGATGTCTCGAACATTCAAGAACTCATCAAAAAAATCCTTTGCCTTATAGGCTTTCACAAACCCCTCCTAAGACGAGACATTAGTACAAAAAGTTTTGGCCATGGAGACCCACTCATGAGGAACATCCCATCCATTGTACTTCATGAAGAAAAAGTCTTTCTTCCAAAGCCCACTGGGGGAAAGAAATCCCGTCATAAACTTACACTAGTGGTGGGGGAAAAAGTAAAAGAAAGTCTCGAAAGTCTTCTTAGCATAGAACAAAGATTGAAATCCCTCACAAGTGGGCGAGAACTCCAACTTGTTCATAGCAAATTCATAATCCCTTAGACACACATATGGCTGGATAATCATCTGGCCAACACACACCAGAAGGACCTAAGAATCTTAGCCAAGAAAAGGTCGGGGGAATGGAGAAGGCGCTTGATAAGCTATACAAGTAAATGGTGATATAGCTAGGGAGGTCTGTGTAAGCTATCTTCGGGACCGGGGAGCCAACATACGGAAAGCCAAAGGCAAACCCAAACGCTCCTTACACCTACAAAGACACATAGATGTGACTCAATTCCCTAACGCCTCCGGTGCCAAAGCCCTACTTCCCGCGAGAGGCCCATGTTGATACTTGGGCTTAAGATCCCTATGCGAACTCCCTTTCTCGGATCACACTTGCTCTCCTCATTGCTCGGGTTCGATTCTAAGGAAAACTTGACAAACTCACCAACATCATGAAGACTTGGCGCCAACGGAGGAATGCCAAATCCCATAGGAGAAATAGGGGTCATACGTATTGAACTAGAGACGGACTGGCCGGTAACTCTCCTACCATTAAATTGAGCCAATAGAACCCTATAACCCGAATTGGCTCGAAAGACATCAAATATTGGTGAAGAAGACATAGGAAAGTATGAATTATGTGAAAATTGAAACTAAAAAACTTTAATTCATTAAATTAAGAAAATATAAAAGTTGTTTTCAAAATAATTTTACATTAATAATTAGAACTTATCCAACCTAGCGAAAATTTAAACATTTTTAGTGCATGTTGTTGACATATTTAAATTACCATTTTTCCAATTATAATTCAATATTTTCCTAATTTAGAAAGGTGAAATAAGCGGGAAAATTTTGAACTACTATTTTCTTAGTCTTCTCTTTATATATATATATATATATATATATATAACTCATGTCAGACAGTCTAATGGGACAAAATCCATTAGACGGATCCCAAAAAATGACCAGATGATGTTTTTACTTTATTAATAGGGACCGGTAATAGTAGTCCATGTGAAAGGTATTATTACTCCCTCTGAAATATATTAGTATGTCGTTCACTTCAAAGTATTAGTTTCTATAATACTGGACAAATATACTATCACGAGAGTGCTGAAAAGTATTAGATTTTCATCATTTGTAGTCCATGTGAGAAGTATTATTATGTAGTTCACTTGAAAATATTTAATAACCCCCTAAAAAGTATTAGTTTTTCCATCAAAAGTATTAGTAGTCCCCGTGAAACGTATTAGTAGTTTTCCTGAAAAATATTAGGTTTCTCCTGAAAGGTTTTCAGTAATTCACCTGAAAAGTATTAGTTTTTCTAATAAAAATTGTTAGTAGTATCATTGAAAATTAATATTAGGTACTCTAAAATGTATTGACATTATGCTGGGTCACTGGGTCGTTGGGCCGATGTGTCCGCGGGTCAGGTAGATCCATTAGGCTGGATCCATCTAACCATTAGGCTATCAAACAAGAGACTACCTCATATATGTATAGATAGATAGATGACATGATCTTGAAGGTAAGCAAAATAGAAGAAATAAAAAGGCAAGAAATCGCGTAAAACAAAGGCATTCAAATTGATTTTCTAATTTGGGGATGGGAGGGAATTTGTGTGTTATATATACATGAGAAAAAAGTGGGAATGAACAGTAAAATGAAACAAAATTGTCGTGGGCTATTGACTTTATTAAAATATTACTGACTAATAATTTTGAAAAACTAATATGAAACAAAATTTATAGTCTCAATGTCTTAATTTCTTGGTTAGACGATTACTCTAGTTTATGTGCAATATACTAATCATTTAACTAGTTTTAATTCAATTAATTTTCATGATTAGAGGATGAGCCTAGGTATGATCCTTAATAAGTAAAATATCATAATATTTAAATAATTTCTACAAATTAAATATAATTTAATAATTTTATTTATTGGGTTCATTTAAATAAGTTAATATGACGTAACTATTAGTGAATTAAATATATATTTAATTATTCATTTATTATATTGATAAAATATGCCAAATTTTTAATTTGATAATTTTTAGTATTATATAGTATTGAATTTCAAATGAATGTTTAGTTAATTCAATATCAAAATCTAAATAAGATAAAATATTATATATGTATATATAAAATTTATTTTAAAATCGGTTTTAGTTTCTGATATTTGGTTCGGTACGGTTCGGTATGCGGTTCTCGGTACGGATATTTGAAAAATTTCCAGAACCGTACCATGAAAATTTTCGGGACGGTTCAGTTCGGGGAAAGTCAAAAAGTCAGTGGATATTTTATTTTTAGATATCGGTTCGGGTTCGGTGATCTCCAAGTCCCGTGCTCACCCCTACAATGGTCTACTTTAGTTTTCTTTGATTTGTTTTTTTCCAAAGAAATCTGAAAAAATCCAAAAGAATAATAAATCCATTATATCACAATCAGAGATCCATGACGCAAAAGCTCGAGCTTTTGAGGTTGTTCCCATTTGGGTAAGCATTGGTTTCCAACTGATCGGCTTTGACGGGTTTGGTCCGACCAAGAGAATGCACAGCCCCGTGAACCATTGGCATAGCTAGCCCATTAAAGAATGGGACGACACGCGAAAGTGGAGTGGATCGACACACAAATTTTAAAATAATTTACATAAACTAGAACTTAAATTTTTTATTTTTTTATTTCATAATAAAATAAGTAAAAATAAATAAATGGGGGGTCTGGGCCCAAGTTGGTCCCCTATCTTCTCCACTGCCATGAACATGTACAAGATGATCCAAGTACTTTTAAGGTAAGGAAAATGCATAGACTGTAACTTGCCAAGTTTACAAGCTTCATGAAGCTAAACTTTATTACAAGAAAAATGAATGCGATGATTCATGACACTAACAAAGGTAGAATATCATGGATGACCTAGCCGGCTGTGCAATACATCAGGATTATTAGAAGTAGTAATAATATTACAGTTATTAAAAGAGGCGGTAGAGTAAAGGTGGAAGAAGAGACTTTGGCAGGAACAAAGAGATGACTGAGATCAAACTGATAAAGGCCCTCCTTGAGAGCACCATTCAGAAGGACTTGATTGGTAATCTTGTCCTTGACAAAACAACAAGTGTCATGAAACTCAACAATAACATTGTCATCTTTAGTAAACTGAGAAATGCTTAACAAGTTTTTGGTTATATCAGGGACACAAAGAATATTATGGCGAGTAAGGGAATGATGGGTAAAGAAATTAGGAAAGGAAGAAGAACCAGTATGAGATATTGAGAGTTGAGAACCATTACCTACTGTCAGCTTATCATAACCATGATATGGAGACTTAATACTCAGATTCCCAAGCTGAGAAGTGAAATAAGCAGAAGTTTTACTGTCAATGTACCAAGATGGATCAACAGCGTGATAAGAAGAGGAGGCAACCACAGCCTGTGCTGAACCAGAAGATGGAGGATGAGAGACCTCAGAAACATGAGCTATAACACCTGTACGTGGAAAAACATCCAAACCAACATGGCTAATATCAAATATTTTAAAATATTTAGCAGCAAGATGATTAGTTTTGCCAAAAGTCTGACATGGTGGCTTATTTCGCCCAAAGCAACCTCGACAACGACCTCTATGACCACAAACACTCCTATGACCGAAATACTCAAGAAAATAGATTTTATATTAGCAATGTCGGTAGGGGGAGGATACTAGGATAGGAAAGCAGGATGAGAGATGAGCCAATCGCATTTCATGAGATCAAGAGAAAATTGAACCTCTTGACGAGTAAAAGTATCACTTCGATTTGTCCAATTAACAACCACATTTTTAAACTTAGATCCAAGGCTAGCAAGGATGTAAACTATCAGATCATCATCACTAATAACCTCATATGTAGCAAGCAAACTATCCGCAATTCCTCGCATTTTCAAGACATGATCCTCAATCGAAAGATCACCCTTCTTAGTTGATCTTTGCTTTTTTTAGACAGATCATTCAAATAATTAGGTTTTTAAAAAAGTTTTTCTTCCCAAGGGTGCGATCTTCAAGTTTTCTTCTCCGAGAGCCGAAGTTCTTCAAATAGGAACTTGTCATGCACACACGTAAACATTAGATGGTCTCGGGGTTGCCTTAGGAGACCCGCGACGCTCAAGTCGGCAGACCGTGATCGAGAGAGAATAAAACGAATCGAATCTTGAATAATAGACTTATGAGTCGATAACTCACAATGAAGAGGAGGTACCTTTTATACATGAGTAGTGGACCTCATGGGCCGCGTAAGAGAAATTGGCTTATGGGCCAATCCCGGACTTCTTTGTGCCCGATTATTCCATTAATAGCCCATTGGGAAATTAATATTAAATCAATATATAAATTAAATTATATACATAATTATTAAATGTTATTTTTGCCCCCAACATAAGCCCCAGCTCTGGTGTTGTGGAGGTATGAAACAGTGCGGGAGCTAAATTGGTATCATGCCTGGCTTGTCTTGTTATATATCTTGTGTTGTCTTGGAGAATGTTTGATCACTCTTGCACAAGGACACTTTGGAGGGTATCTTTTGATCATGTCTTCCAAAGGTAATATTTTAACTTTGAAAGTTGAGGAGAGTGCTCATGGAGAAATGGAGTTATGAGTGGAGTGTATCAGATGAGGGGAGAGATGAGGTCCCGAGATAAGAAAAAGGGCACCCCAAGACGACTCCCCGGAGTGGGCAAGGACGCCATCTTGACTCCCTCTTGGGATGGCCACAAGGGTGCGCCCGTGCACCCTCCTGGGCGGGAAGAATGCATCCCCAAGAGGCGGCCCGAGCCCCACGGTTTATTCTCCCTTCCACGTTTCTTCATCTTCTCTGGAATTTTCACAGATTTTGGGCTGGATTTCATATTATAGTCCTTTTTCACTTCCGTTCGGGGCCAAGGTGTCACTAACTTCGATTTCGATTCCAGTTTATTCTGTTTCCACCTTTACCATTGGGCTTTGAGATTCCCCTAGCTCCTGAGTTGTGTTATGATGATGGTGAGGGGGAAGTAGATTTTGAGTCGGACTCGAGTCTGAGTGATGAGTCTTCTAAGGAGAAGTCCAGGGGAGATAGTCCGGAAAAGGTTCGTTGGTTTAAGTAATAGCATAGGCCTTCTCCTGGGTGTCAAGCAATTGTCCCAGGAGAGTTGGTTAGCTGAGTTTCATCTCTTTGTCTTCGTAGGTCGTGGGAGCGACTAGAGCTTCCTTTGACATTTTGGATATTGGCCCCGGGCTCGGGCAATGGACTTACTCATCCTCCCGAGGGATTTATTATGGTGTATCTTTATAGTTTCTCTATTGGTTTTGTTCTTCCTCCAAATCATTTTCTAGCTGCGATTCTTAGATCCGTGGGAGCATGCATTGGACAGATTGTTCCTCGAGCTTACGCATGCATATGGGGATATGAGTATTCTTTGCGGAGGTTGGATATGTCTCCGACTATGGATGGGTTCCACTCTTTATTTTACGCCACGACGTCTTCTGGCGATGTCTTCTTCCATTTCTTCCCTCATCCCGAGTGCAAGTTTCTTACAAGACTTCCTTCTCTGGCGGGTTGTGGAAGGAGAACTACTTCTATGTGAGGGATAATGGCTGGGAGCTCCCTCACGAATGGGTCTCGGAGGCTATGTTGGCCCGAGGAACTCCTGCTTCCCACAAGGAGATGGCAAAGTTTATAAGTCTAAAGCATTATTTAAGAGTCTTCTGAATGTTAGGGGTTTGTTGGGTACTCCACTTTGCTTTACATCTTTGTATTTCTTCTCTCTTTACTTGTGTATTTGACTGCTTCTGTTATCGATATTGCTTCTTGTTTGCTTTCTCAGTTAAGGAGAGTTATAACATTGCGGAGTTGATGGCCATCAAGAAGAAGAAGAATGAGAAGGTCAGGGGCATGTCTGTTGTTGGCAGGAACTCGAACATCCCGCTCCGGGGTTTTGGTGAGAGAGGGTCGTGCCCTCTTCAACTGGACGGAGACCAGCGCCCAGAGTTTCATTCCATGGATGGTGTTTGTAGGTCCCAAAGGGTGTGGTGTAAGGTTTAGAAGGGGGGGTTGAATAAACTTTACCAAATTTTCGATTTTAGTCCTTTTAAATAATTCAACAGAGTTGACTCAAATCAGTTGTGTCCTTGGGGGATATCTAAGTTAGCTATTCAACTAAGTTACTCACTCAACAGACTCGATAGAGCTGTTGATAGTATAACTCGGCTGCTTAACCCAAATACTTAACTTGGCTGATTTGGTTTTTTAACAAGACTTAAACCGTTTGATTGATTTAAAGATTGTTTTAAACACTTAGTTTTTAGCACTTAGTTATTTATCAGTTGGATAGCAAATATAAACTAACAGTAGATATAGAATAGATATGTAGGAAAGTAAGTGCTGAAAGTAAATTGACACAAGTATTTTTATAGATATTCGAAGATGGGGTAATTCTTCTAGTCCTCTCTTCTCCAACTCCTAGAGGAATCCACTAAGTAACAGAATAGTTTATAAAGCGGTTATCAGTCTGGAGACAACCTTGATCACACAGTGGCTTCTCTTGCTACTCAGCTTCTTCACGAGGCAGCTGCCTTGCTATTTCAGCTCACTTCTCAAGTTCTTAGATCAGAAATCCCTCCAACAAACTTGATACTTGGTTCGACCTTGAACCTTTCTACAATCCTTCAACTTGGAAAGTAGATCCTTTTTGTTTCTTCAAATGTTTTTCTCTTGAACTGATTGAAGTTGTCTCTCCTTCACATCTTGTGTTGGATCGAGTTTCTTCAAGTTTAAGGCTTGAGGAATAGCTTGTAATGCTTTGAGAATATTGCAGGTTAATTGCTTGAATAATGCTTGCTCTTGCTAGGTTCAGGTAACCAAGGTCACATTTTCTCAAAGTGCTTCCTCAACCTTTTATAGTGCACATTTGAAATTTGCCCCTTGAAGAGATAGGCTAGTTTCAAATGTCACTTTATGTTCGTTAGCTTGTCTGGTCTTGGCCTGCAGCCTTTGTGATGTTGACCTTTCCTCGTATTAAATGGCATTTCAGGTTTGCAGGTTTTGACACAAAGTTCAGTGTTTCCCATTGGTTCCTTCCTTTGCACAATTCTCGGCCAAACACTTTAAGACCTAGCAGCTTGACATATTACTATATCGAGTAATATTCTTGACTTTATTCCAACAGATCTAAGTCAGTTGTCTTCACTTGACTGTTGTCTTTACCCCAGGTGACTTCAATCTTCTCCAACCATGGGATTTACTCAACTATCAGTTCAACTGATAGACTTAGCTTCTTGAGTAGACTTGACTGACACTTCTCAGTTGACACACATCAGAGTCTTCATCCAACTCCGCAGTTAACTTCTTGTAATCTTTGACATAGCTGACTTAACTCAGCTTTTCCAGTGCTATCTATTATAATATATAATTACAAGGAAAATGGGGTGCCAACTTCCTAGTTTAAGTTTTACATGGTATCATCAAAATCTAACAAATAAATTTCCTAACATAAATAAACAGCAAACGTACAAGCAGTGCAGTAACAAAGAATGTATGCTTTGAATAATCATTTTATTGATCATAACATTCTTGTCCTTTACAAAGTTGTTTACAATAAGTATCAGAGCCTTATATATAAATATGACAATACAATGTATATCTAAGCTAAGATACATGGAGAGTGAAAATTACAGGGAAATTCGTAGATCTTATTACAGAAGACTTACATTAATATATTTACAATAAGTAAAATACACGAAGGGGTTCGCGGCACACTTCAATGCCTTTGTTGCTTCCTTCTTCTTTCTTCTTCTTCAGCCCTCTTCCTGTCATCCTCTTGCCTTCTCCTCTTCTTCTCATAAGCTCGTTTAGCAGTAGGGTCATCCCTTCGCGGCCTCTCAAGCCACTCTCTTGTTGATCTCTCATTCTCTTCCTTTTGCCTTTTCTTGGCTTCAGCTAGCTTGCGTACAACCTCAAGATTTGCAAGTTGATCATGTCCAGCCCAATATGTGATCCCTTTCTTCTGTGGATCAACCTCAAGTCTTGGTCGTGGTTGAGAACCTCTTCCACTGCCACAATTTCTTCCCCGTCCTGACTCAACTCCTCTTTCTCTTAGCGTATATTGTACTTGGGCCTTAGACATTCTGGCTGAGTGACTGCTGGAAGTCTGCTGCTTGTCAGTTGATGTGCATACATCCAATCCTTTTTCCCAATACACATCCCAAGATTGAGGCAGAGTCATCCCTTGAAAATAACATTCACTACTAGAGTTTGAAACTCCTCTAGAGATTTGGGCTCAGATCTAGCATGAGGCATAGTTATGTCTTTCTGGTGCTTGATCGCAGCATAGTCCTTTCCGGCTGGAGGAACACCATATTGCCGTAGTTTCTTCCACGCGGTGCCGATCGCTCTCGGCTACTTCCTCGAATGCAGCTTCAGTGGCATTCCTTTTATCTTTCATGGCCACCTCTGCTTTCTCAATGGGTAGGTTCTAGGGTAGCTTGTTGAGAATAGAGGCTGTGAATTCACCTAGCTGTGGGATTTTATCATACATCAATTTTAAAGGAAGATTTTTCGAACTTCCTTCCCCCTCAGCTTTGTAACCTCCTTTCTCATCTCTTTATTCAATCCCTTCAGGGCCTCATCTTCCCCCTTTTTGGCATCATCACCAAATGAAAGGGTTAGCCCAGGGAATAAACCACTAAGTATAAAATCCAGTCGACTATTGGTCGAGTCCTGCTTGCAGTTTGCTATAAAATAGGGTTTGTGAAACTCTGAGCGAGTATCCTTCGACTCGGCTGACACTAACTTCATTTTAGCCATAAGGAGATTGATCTTATCATTCATGTTGTTCTCGAGTCGAGTGATCTCAGTCTTGTGAAAGTGCTGAAGCAGCTCCATATCCGACTTGTGAGAGGTTTCCATCCTCACCATGTATTCCTTCATTCGTTTTTGATACATCGAAGTGTCCGCACTCCACTGTAACATCTTTGCAAATAAGGCCTTGAAGTGGCGGACTTGCTCAGATCGCATGGCTATCTGATGTGCAGCCCATTCCCTTATACGAACAATGATCCCTCTTAAATCAGCTGAGAGGGTAGCATCCCGATTGTCCAGTCTAAGATCTAGAGCTGCCTGGTGGCATTCCATCTTCTCAATCTCTTCACAGATAGTCTTGAAGGCTTTACTAACTCACCGGCTTTGAGGCTAACTCGGTTCTTTGCCCACTCTGCATCGAAATTGAAGTTCATTGGCACAATCGTATCTATAGGAATGACGGGCTCTTCTTGCACGGTATATTTCTTTAGTTCTCCAGCTGATTCAGCTTCCAAATCTGGCAATTCGATGGTCAAGAGAATCATGTCCTCAAAAACATCATCACTGACAAATGGAATCTCAGAGTTTGTCTTCTGTGGAGCCGTCCCTTCTTCTTGATGCAAAACACCAGCTCTATGTGCCTCATTTGCGACAAATATCATCGGTAGTTGTCACAACTGTAAAAGCCTACGACGGAGCTATTGAAGTCATTCTACACGCTGCAGCTTTGTGGAAGTTTGTGCGATTGACTACGGGTCCACTGAGCAAATGCTTGAGTGTTTGCTCAACTGTCTTAACAGCGTCTTTGGTCTCAGTGTGTTTTTCCTGTTGAGTTACCTGGTCCTCATTTGTATCATCAGTGTCATCGGAGTCTGATGTGGCCTTTGGAGTTAGCTCATCATCAAAATTGAATTTTATTCGAGTTGTCTTATCACTGACATAACTCTGAGATTGAAGAACATCCTCATCCTTGTACGTCAAAGAATCTTCAGGGTGAGTGGACTCGGCTTCATCCTCAGATCCCAAAAATGATGTGTCTATGTTCTCTTGGGAATCGTGATGGGCGCTGATCTCCTCTTCTGCAGCAGCTCCTTCAAGTTGAGGAATGTTCTGTTCACATTGCTCTTTACCTAGGGAAGTCTCAACCTCCCTTAGGCCTTCATTACCCCCCGCAGTCTCAACTGATGTAGGGCCTTCTACAATCCCTTCGACAGGCTCAGCTGTCTTAGGGTCTTCGACGGTGGCATCCATCGGAGTCTCAACTCCTTGGATTGCACTTTCATGACCCAAAGTCTCAACTCCCAGGGTCTCTCCATCCTTTGCCTTAGCTGCAGCAGCAACTTCATTGGCCTTCATAGCACTTGACATCTCAGCTTAGACAGACTCAACTGTCCGAGCGTCGTTAACGCCACTCTGCTGCTCAATGATATTCTTTCTGTTGTGGTGGAGAGAGTTTCCCCCTCGGCGCGCACTAGCCGAGTGAATGATGATGGGGTCACTCTACTCCCGAGACATGACTATTGTGTCCTTCGAGTGTTCGGCCATAGCGGCGGTGTCTCAACACCTTCTTCGAGGTTAAGGCTTGGCTTGGGTACTCAAATTCCCGCTTCATCGCCGCCTCCTTGGAGCCATCTTGGATCGCACGGGGATGTGGTCGCAGCAATAATCGCGAGGCAATATGTTGTGCCGATCCCAAAGGATCGATCCTGGAGAGACTTTGGATGACTCTCCTGGACCTTCTTGAAGACTTATCTCGTGCATGGCTCTTGATTCTCTGATAGCCTGCTGCATCTCGGAGTTCTCTACTGCTGCAGTTGAATTCATCACATCATCATCGCTATTAGTGGACTCATATAGATGCTCATGTGTCCCTGTATGCAAACACATCTTCGATTTCTCCAAGGCTCTGGCTTGATCCTCGGCTTTCTCCTTCTCTTCTTCCTTGATGAGTCGGAGGGTTTCCATGCAACTCTCTTCATTTAGAGCAAATTGGACAGTTGCATGTCCAAGGAATCTGAGTAACTCTTCCTCCTCCTCAATAAATTCAGGGCGAGCAAACTGTTTCCTTGAATAATCTAGCTCACTTGCCCTCCATTCTCTTAATCTTCGTTGAATGTTTAGGTAGACTGGAGAATACATAATAAGGTCATCATCATCATCTTTTTCTCCGGTCTCTGAATGGTGGTGAGAGGGGCTTGCTCCTACAACTTGTTCTTTCATGGTCTCAGTTGTCTCAGCTGCTTCAGTCTCCACAGCTGTCTCCCGCACAGCTGGGTCTTCTACGCTCTGCTAATCAACATCAGCAGTCTTCTCGGGTAAATTTACTATCTCTGGAGACTGCTCCTCTTGAGCATCAGCAATCTCTTCTTGCTTCTCTAGATGAGTGTCGGACTCATTGTCTTCTCTAGCTCGATTTCTGAACAGTCGTCTTCTTTTAGTGGCAACCAATTGGATTTTGTTCCACCTCTTCGGGCTCTTCAGAGGTGAATGCATGTGTTTCAATAGAAGTTTTAGCAACTGTCTTCCTCGACGTGGAAGTGCACTTCTTATTCACGACTGTTGAGGAAATTTTGGGTTCCTCCACAGTCTCGGCTGCGGGGGCAGGGGCATGGGCTGCTTGGGCAGGAGCATCGGCAGCATGGGCAGGAGCTTTGGTTTTGGCTGCGGGGGCAGGTGATTTCTTTGACTTGGTTGCTGGGGCAGGGGGCAGGCTTTGATGTAGCATCTCTCTTCTTAGATATTGGCTTGGGAGAGAGAGTTGGGGAGGTCTCAGTTGTGTCTTCAGTAGGGTCAGCTGATTCCCTTCACTTGTATCTGCCTTTCTTGCATGGGCCTTCCTTTGCGCACCAGAGAGGTTTTCTTTCACGCACCAGAAAGGTTCGCCTTGAACATCCTCTTGTTGGCATGGAACGGCTTTCCATGGCGCAGTGCGATCCCCTTCACTTCCATCAAATGGCCAATGACAAGGCCATATCCCAGCGAGCATCCAAAGGTCACATCCTCCTTGTAGGACCGGTTGATCATGTTCTGGCACACTCGGCTGAAGACGAACTCAGCCCAGTTCACCTTCTTATCTTGCAAGATAGCAGCCATCGCAATCAGCTTAATTTTGGACAACTGATTGAAACTCACAATCTCCATGTCAATGCACTTGGACACAATGTCCATCCACTTATGATAGTCTTCCTTCAGGAAGTCATTCTTAGATGTATACAAAGCCTCAGCAGCGTACTCTAGTTTTTCAACTTCAGTGGGTAAAAAGCTGTAACATCCTTACCCTTGTAACACATATTTATATCGTATAAATATATAATTCGTAGGCAGCACCGCTGCATTGCGCATGATATCAATATATTAACCATCAGCTATAACCTTTTCGGTTCAAGTGGAAGTATTTACTCAAAACGATTTAGCAACACTCATTCACATATGTGCATTCATCCATATTACACAACATTAACGACCGTGGCTTTTTATATACAGATCAAAATAAAACTCCATATATGATATGCAAATGATGAGCTGAGGGAGAAGGATGGGAATCCAGCCGGCCGACCTTTGATCCATGCTTTCAACTTCTATCACACCTCACGGATCAACTTTTATCTACATCAACTAAAAATTGGTGAGTTGCAAGCTCAGCAAGTATAATCCAATAACCAGTTATTTAACATCACACAAGCACATTATCGTGATCACGAAGATGGCCATGACACTCTGTAATTCTTTTTTTCACGTAGAGTTCAGTGAACTCGGGGTGGCCGTACGGTACTCTGTGATCCATAATTTCTGGATATCTGTAATTCTTTAACACATGATTCAAGGTCATTAGCGGCCATAATAGAATCCATTAATCTCTGATCAATGCACTTTCTGTAATCACATCTCATTTTCGTATCTACAACATCAGTAGAGATTGCATATCTCATTTCCATGTCAATAACATCAGTGGAGATCACATATCTCAATTCAATTTCAATCTCATAACAGAGAATCATGCAATTCATGTTAGGCCACGATAAGCTACTAGTCATTGTAGCCAAATAAGTATACAATTCATTCCAACACGTTAATCATATAATCACACAAGTCAAATAACAAGCTAAAAGATTATACTTACAAGTGGTGCCCTTATTTCGATGACCTTGCCTAATTGGCCTTGTTAGCTTTCCTGTCAAGATTTTGACCTACTGACACATCTGAAATGCAATCATTTGAAAATATCATATATTTAACATTACAATGTCTTGTGTATTTTATTTATGACATACCCGTACAAAGGAAATGTTTGATGATATGATTATTATCTTGATTAGAGGTATATGTCTATTCGATTTCATTATCTTTCTATAGCATAAAGATGTATTGTATAAATTTACAATTATGATTATCTCACATATATATATTTCATTTTGTATTATTATTATAATTTTATCTAAACCAGTTGTGCCCAAATGGAAAATCTAAATTGCAATATCTTAACCTTTTGGGCACTTAACCATTAATGCTAGTCAGACTATTATATATATGTGTTACATTTAGAAATCAACAATTTCGTATATGTATTGTTTCATTTCATTTTATTATTATAATCATTATCTTAATACTCAAATTAGTAATTAATCACATAAGCAATTAAAGAGAAATTTAATGAATTAAGTTGGAAGAGCTTTCTCCTTAACTAATTTTCTACGCAAGTCAGCAACTAGATTCATTAAGTAGTCAAATAAGGTTTTTAGATCATTAAATTCATAATCAAAATAAGAATTATTATCTTAATATCATTAATCTAAAAACTATTCAAAGTCCTTTGCCCAGAAATCAGTTCATAAGCCAAATTAAACTAATTATTATCTTTCTTTTTTTTAACATTAAATTTAGGGTAATATTTAATGTTTCACTCATTTTCAAATAATTATAACACCTAACTTCCTCATATAAGCCTTAGCTTCTGGTTCTACAGATAATAAACTTTCTATAACATAAACTAAAAACAATTAAAGATGGTTGAATCAAGTTTGAGAAATCATGGAGGAATTACTTTACCTATTTTGAGGTGGAAACCGTGTACATCTATTCTCCACTTTTGTTCGATATATGTGTGTGTTCTTGTATGAAACTGATATATGTGGCTCTTATGTATATTTACGTGGCTTGCTATTAGAAGTAAGGCGGTTACCCGATAATACTTATCCATTGTTGGGAAATTTATTGTTTAGATTTTGATGAATGTCATGTAAAACTTAGACTACAAAGTTAGCACCCCATTTTCCTTGTAATTTGCATTGTAATAGATAGGGTTGTTCGAGCTGAGTCAAGTCAGCTATGCCTGGACATACAAGAAGTCAACTGGAGACTAAAATGAAGACTCCGCTGTGAAACAACTGAGTATGGCAAGGAGGAGAAGTCAAGAACTCGACTGAAGGAGTATTAGCTGGGATACAGCTGTGTGAAGTGTCAGTCAAGTCAACTCAAGAAGTCAAGTCTCAAGTTGAAGTGACAGATGAGTCATCCATTGATTGGAAGCTAACTCGAAGTCACCTGGGAAGTTAGAGAAGCTATGATCAAGTCAAGACAAACTCGAAAAGAATCCGTTGCCACGAAGTCAAGAAGCTTACTTAAATAAGTAATACTTCCATACTGCCATGTTTGAAAGTGTTCAATCCCAGAAGCGTGCAAAAGGAATAAACCAATGGGAAGCATCGCACAGCGTGTCGACTCAAAAAAGTGAACATTCATTTAATGCGAGGAAATGTCAACATCAAGGATCGCAACAAGATAAGCCAACGAAGACAAGTGATTTTTGAATATCGGCCTATCTCTTCAACGGCGATTTTTAAAAGTTCACTATAAAAGGCCGAGAATCACTTTGAGAAAAAGGTTACCTTGCATACCGAGCATTCAAGCAATTATTCACATCAGAACTTCGCAAATTATTCTTAAGTTATTCAAGCAAAATCCTCAAGCCTAACTCTCAAAGGAAATAAATCCAACACCAAGTTTGTGAATGAAAGACAACTTCAAATCGTTGAAGAGGAAACTTTTGAACAATCAAAAGGGGTCTACATTCCAAGGAGGATTGTAGAAAGGTTCAAGGTCGAACCGGTCTCAAGTCATTGGAGGGCTTCGTGATCAAATCCAAGAAGCTTGAGCAATCGAGTCAATTTGAAGTAGCAAAGCGCACCGCCTGAAGAAGGCCGAGTCGGACGAGAAGCCACCGTGTGACCAAGGCATCTCCGGACCGAGTCCCAAAGGATCAAGTCGGTGTGTGATCAAGACTTGTATCTGGATTGATAACCACTTTGTACTCTGATCAATACTTAGTGGATTCCTCCAGGAGTTGGAGAAGAGAAGAGTAGAAGAATTACCCCATCTTTGAACCTCTATAAAAAGTATTGTGTCATTTACATTTCAGTTTTTTTATTTCTGCATATTACTTTATATCTGCTGATAATTTGCTATCCAACTGATAATTAACAAAGTGCTAAAACCAAGTGTTAAAACAAACTTAAACCAAATTCAAGGGTGTTAAGTCTTCCGCTGAAAATCTCATCACAACCAAGTTAAGGTTTAGACTAAACAAATGAGTTATTCTATCAACAGGCTCGAAAGTCGTTGAGTGGCTAACTCTGCTCGTTAACTAACTTAGATGTCCCTCAAGTACTTATCTGTGTATTTAACTCTGTGTTATTTTAAAAGGACTAAAATCGAAAAGTTGGTAAGGTTTATTCAACCCCCCCTTCTAAACCTTACTCACACCCCTTGGGACCTACAAGTGGTATCAGAACGGTTGGTTCATTGAGCCTTCGGCACTGGTTACTAAACTAGATCTCCAATCTTCCATAGAAGTTTTTAACACTTGTTCTTTCAAAATCCATTTTTAAAACAACAAAGTTATTATCATGGAAGCAAATTTAACATGCATTCCTATGTTCACCATCGAAGAATTGGATGTGTGGAAAATACGTATACAGGCCATCTATCAGCTTTACATGATGAGATGTGGATAGTGATAGAGGATGGGCCACTGCAAATAAAGAAGGTGAACACAAAAAAGGAGAGAGTGCTGCGCATTTGAAAGAGAAGAGGTTGTTGTTCCTAGATCGGCTATGGTTGAAAAACCAAGAGTCTGAATGGACAAATGATGACAAAGAAAGATACAACCTAGACCATGTGGCCAAGGATATATTTTACAAGACTTTTAACAAATCAATGTTCAATAAAGTCAAATCATGCAAAACAACAAAAGAAATTTGGGATAAACTAACTTTAATTTGTGAAAGATCAGAGCAAATTAAGGAAAACAAATTATTTGTTGTCGTTCAAAATTTGGAAATTTTAAAATTCTTGCGGTGAGACAATGGATCACTGGATGCTAGATTCACATTTGAAATTACAAATGAGCTCTCAACACTTGGAAAGGAATACACACAAAAGGAAATGTGCATGAAGATACTCAGGAGCCTCCCAGCTGAGTGGGAAATGAAAACCATTACTCTAAGGCACTCGATGGACCTATCAAAAACATCCAATCATGAACTATTCTCAGACCTCAAAGCTTATGAATTTGAGCTGAGAAGAAAAGATCAAGAGGAGATAGTTGTACCCAAAACAGTTGCACTTATAGTAAAGGATTGGAAAAGAGCTGAGGTTAAGGAAGCCATTGACCAGGAGGAAATTTCCTTGATGGTTAAAAGATTCAACAAGTTCTTCAACAAGAATTACAAAAGAAACAAAGGTGAATCCTCCGAGAAGGCATTGACTCCCTCCAAGTCAAGGAAGATAGGCCACCAAAGAGAGATGAGTATCAAAAGGTCGCATATCAAAGAGCCGAGAACCCGAGAAATGAGAGAGCTAACCAAAACGTTGAAAACATGTGTTGGAATTGGAGACAACGAGGACGTTTTGCTATTGACTCCCCATATCCTCGTAGTCAATAAATACGAGAATGAAGAAGAAAGAAGGGTCTTGAGAGAAAGAAGACAAGAAAAGAAAAAAGGCAATGTTGGGTCATTTGAGATCTTTGAGACAAACTAAGTCAAAAGACACAAAGAGAATCGGGGAGTAAGGCATCTAAATCATTGGATGACCTTATTATGTGCCGAAAAGAATGTGGAGATAAGACAGGCACATGATTCAATTCCATTGTGCACAGTCAAACTCCCAGAGTGATCTTGGAAAAAGGATCTTCAAGTAATGAAGCATCTCAAAAACCCAAGACACCAAATGTTGCACCCACATTCACTCCAAAGCACAACCAAAAACAAAGCGGCCTTGGTTATAAAGGAAAAGAAAACAACCAAGTAGAGTATCTTTGAGAGGGCAAAGAGAAGAAATCCAGTGCCTCAAAGAAACTCCAAACAGGAAATACTCTGTGAAGAAGAAACAGAGCTACCAGAAACCCCAGAAGTTCTATCAAAGGAACACATATGATGGGAATGGTAGAAATTACCCAAGCCAAGCTGATTGGAATAATGTGAAATATCAGCAAAGACCTATGGAATATATGCCAAAATGGCAAAGGCCTAGAACTCAGCAAAGGTCATCCCAGAGGCAAAAGAGATATCATCAGCACACATATGCACCCAAGCACTACACTCACAAATATCACAACTACCCAAAGAAGGCAATTGCTAAAACTCACACCCAGGCATACAGACAAAAGAGAGAGTTGTATGAACCTAAAACTCCCAAACAATTTGCCAAAGTGAATTATGATTATGGCACAGATAGATGGCAACCTCTTAGAGTCAAATCATTTGGCTATAGGTCGGTTGGATCATCTTATAGTACTAACCCCTTAAGACCCAGACAAGTATGGGTACCTAAAAACTAATTTCCTTGATTGCAGGTTCCAGGAACAGTTGAGTGCCAAGGAACCTGGTACATGGATAGTGGTTGTTCCAGACACATGACAGGAAATAAGAAATATCTATCAAAAATTCAAGGATATTAGAGGCGCAAAAGTCATATTTGGAGGAAATGAAGCTCCAGGGGAAATAAGAGGCACTGGATCTATCAAGAAAAATGGATTAGAAATCACAGATGTTGCATATGTTGAAGGCCTCAACTTCACTTGTTAAGCATCAGCCAGCTCTGTGACAAGGGCTATAATGTTGGATTCAATATGGGAGTGTGCCAAATCAAATACACTGAATCAAATGAAGTAGTGTTGCAAGGATCCGCATACAAAAGAACATGTATGTAGTAGATTGGTCGATCGCCACACCAAGCACTTGTCCGCTTAGCAAAGTACAACCGAATCAAGTTGGTTGTGGCACAAGAAGCTGAGTCACCTGAACTTCAAGACAATTAACAAGCTTGCAAGGAGTAATCTTGTAGAAGGACTGCCAGACTCAGTGTACAAGAAGGAAAGTGTCTGTGATGCATGCCAAATGGGAAAGCAGATCAAATCATCATTCAAAGAGAAGTCAAGTCCATCTTCAACAAGGATATTTCATCTGTTACATATGGACTTATTTGGTCCAGTTAAGCCAGCTAGCATAAGTGGAAAGAAATACACCCTAGTGGTGGTGGATGATTATTGAAGATATACATGGACAATCTTCATGTGTAAAAAGAAGGAAACTTTGCAAAAGCTACTTCAACTAATGAGAATAGTTCAAAATGAGAAGAGTCAAACCATTATTAAGATAAGATCGATAGAGGGCCGAGTTTGTCAATGGGATAATAACTCGATATTGTCTTTGAAAAATGGTATTGCTCATGAATTATCTCATGCGACAAGGACTCCCACCATGAGAATGGAGTAGTTGAAAGAAGGAACAGAACTCTCAAGAAAGCTGCAAGGACCATGTTAGGCAACGCAGGGCTACCTAAAAGATTTTGAAATTTGAAGCTATAAACAATGCATCTTTGTACTCAAAATAGATGCATGATAAATAGGCAATGACAAAGACTCCTATGAGATTTGGACGGGAGAAAGCCAAATGTTGCATACTTTAGAATATTTGGATGTAAATGTTTTATCAACAACAATGGAAAGGACAATCAAGGCTTTTGATGCTAAAGGCGATGAAGGTATCTTCTTGGGATACTCAAAAAACCAAAGCCTACTGAGTCTTGAACAAGAGAGGACTATAGTTCTGACGAAGAATCTATCCATGTGGTTTTGATGAACCTAATGTAAATGGAGAAGACATTGAGGAGTTAGTTGTTAAATCAATCGACCAACTATGCGAAGAGTCCCTATGTTGAAGTGGAAGTGGAGCAATAAACCAAGATTAAGATGAGATAGATGAATAACAAAGACAATTTGGAAAATCTGCGGCTAAATGATGATGAGAGAGTTGCTCAAGACAACACAATCGCAAGATGATCAACCCGGTGACTTACTCCAACCTGATGTGAGATGGCTGAGAGACCATCCACCAGAGCTAGTTATTGGAAATGTAAGAGATGGTGTAAGAACCAGATCCAGAGCTCAACAATATGCTATGTTCACTTGTTTTATCTCCCAAATAGAACCAAAAGATGTGTCACAAGCATTGTATGACACGCATTGGATTCAAGACATGCAAGAACAGCTGAATCAGTTTGAAAGAAACAAAGTTTGGGAATTGGTGCAAAGACCAACCCATCAAAATGTTATTGGCACAAAATGGGTATTCAGAAACAAGATGAATGAGGAAGGTTTTGTGGTAAGGAACAAAGTAAGATTGGTAGCCAAAGGGTATTGCCAAGAAGAATGAATAGATTTTGATGAAACATTTGCTCATGTTGCAAGATTAGAAGCAATAAGGATGTTTTTTGCCTATGTTGCTCACAAAAACTTCATTGTATATCAAATGGATGTGAAAAGTGCATTTCTAAATTGATTGTTGGAAGAAGAAGTCTATGTTGAGCAACCTCTAGGTTTTGAGAAGAAGACTCTTGGAGATAAGGTGTACAAGCTCAAGAAAGCTTTATATGGATTGAAACAGGCACCTAGAGCATGGTATGATACATTATCTCAATTTCTGACAGATAATGGATTCACCAAAGGCAAAGTAGACAGAACACTCTTCAGAATTCAAGATGGAGAGAGTACTGCTTGTTCAAATATATGTGGATGACATCATTTTTGGATCCACAAACAAAGAGCTGTGTGATAAGTTCTCAAACCTCATGCGAGGCAAATTTGAAATGAGCATGATGGAGAGCTGACATTCTTCTTAGGACATCAAGTTAAACAGCTGAATGATGGAACCTTCATAAGTCAGACAAAGTATACCAGAGATTTAATGAAGAAATTTGGTATGGAAGAGAAGTCTTCTGTGAATATACCAATGAATACATCGATCAAGATGGACATAGATGCGGATGGTAAGCTTGTGGATCAAACCCGGATCTGAGCACTAATTGGATCATCTATCTAACAGCAAGTAGGCCAAACATTACCTTTGCGCGAAGGTGTATGCGCAAGATTCCAATCTGCTCCAAAAGAAAGCCACATGATTGCTGACTAAGAGAATCCTAAGATATTTGAGGGATGCCGGGAAGTCGCTTATGGTATCCCAAAGGAAGGTGGATTCAAACTTATTGGTTATTCGGACTACGACTATCTTTGGATGTAGAGTTGACAGAAAAGTACTTGAGGTACATGTCAAATGCTTGCAAATAGATCGGTTTCTGGTTTAGCAAGAAGCAAAACTCAATAGCCACATCTACACCGACGAGCGAATACATAGTTGCGGGAAGTCATTTGTGCCCAAGTCTTATGGATGAGACAAAGAAATGAGAGATTATGATGTTGAAGAAAAATAGAATCCAATTATGTGTGATAACACAAGTGCTATTGCAATCACTCGAGAATCCTGTGTTGCATTCTAGAACAAAGCACATTGATGTCAGATATCACTTTATAAGAGATCATGTTGAAAAGAAAGGCATCACCTTGGAATACATCTCAACTGATTAACAGTTAGCTGACATATTCACAAAGCCATTATGTGAATCAAGATTTGAAGAACTCGAGCATGAGCTAGGGTTAATTGAGCTAAGTTGACACTCAGAAGACTCAAGGAGAAGAGAAGGAACGAGAAAAGATGAAAACAGAGCAGAGCTCGTGAATCACCAGATGTCGGAAAGTCACCAGACGAGTTAGGACAAATGAGTCACAATGTGAATAGAGAGAAGAAGAGTTGAGTCAGTTAAGGCGTAAGCCGAGTCATTTATGAGCTAAGTGACAAAAACGCAGTCGTTTTTAATAAGCGGAAATGTTTTTAAGAATGACGTCAACCTAATAATGACAGGTATAGTCAAAAGCTGCACGACAAAGCATATGATTGGATATAAATGCTGCCGCATTAAATGCGGGCAATTAAATGCTAATCGGCGTACTAAATCTGAGCCGTTGATCTTGATCAAAATTTCAAAAACCGAAAGCACGTCCTTTCACAACCCTTATATACTCAATCGTTCAGTTTTCTCTCTCTCACATTACTCAAAAACTGTTCATCTTTCCAAAGCAAAGAAAGCATTTTTCTCTCAAAACCCTACCAGTCTTCAAGGCAAGTTTGTCAAGGTTCGTTCGGTAAAACTCAGAAAAATGGCATCAACTTATGATTTCACCAAACTAGGGAAGCAAATCCACACTGGTTCTACGGTGAATTTCGAAGGAATGGTTAAACGGGGTTCTGATGAAACCCTTGTGAAGAAGATAGCTGACAAAATCGAGAAATCTGGACTGAAACCCTTTCTCACGATGGAGTTTCAGATAACTTACGTTGAAGTGGTAGCCCAGTTCTACGTGAACGCTAAAGTTCATGACGAGGGCATCAAATCCTCTGTTCACGGGAAGGATCTTACAATCACCGCTGAAGATCTAGCGGAGCATTGTTTGCTTCTTTGTCGGAAGGTGTCATAGGAGATATTTGAGGCCGACATAGATTTGACGCCGCATGGAAGGAAGTGGCCAAACCCGAGTGTGTCTTTGCAAAAGTTGTCTACACACCACAAGAAGTCTGAAGGATGATTATCACAAATGCTGGACATTGTTGCCAAATGTGTAGACATAAAGTTTGGAAGCTTCAATCACCGTCCAAAACCAAGCCGATCGTCATGCCGCGATCATGGAGGAGAAGAAGGTCAATCGGGGCGAACTCGTCCACGATGACTACGCCGAGAATGTTGCAAATAAGTCCTTAAGGGCGATGGATCATTTGGAGGATCTCCGGGCTATGGCCTTGTATTTGGCCGCTTGATGGAGGTGAAGGGTTTTCCACTTCGACATGGAAAATCATTCCATGTTAACAAGAAGATGTTTCGGGCTAACTTATCGGAGCCCGAGAAGAGAGCATACGCCAAGCGAGTGGATACCAAAATGAGGGGGGAATCGGTTGATCCCAAGAAACAACATCACTTCCCCTCCAAAGAAGAAAGCTGCCCATGCAACTGCGGTGCGAAGAACCCTAGCTGCCCAAAGAAGAAGAAAAAACCGCCCCTGCCTGCGGCCGAGCGGAAGAAAGGAACCCCAAATACCTTCTCCACCATCAAGAAGAAGATGACCGCCAAGCCAAGAAAGGCTCCTCCTCAAAGAAAGCCGCATCCGAACCGAAAATTCCCCTGGTAAGGATAAAAGAAGACTCACCAAGCGTTCGAGCTTGAGAAGATAGCCGAGTCGCCACTCGGCTAGAAAATATCTCTCGAGGCTGCCTGGAGAAGTGCGGTCTCTAGATATTATAGATGAAACAGCCAAGTCTCTTGAGGTCGATCAAGAGAGGCAAATCGAGACCCGATTGTGGGCCAGCAGTTGAACGAGAAGCGGCGAGATAGCTTAATCTCCTGTCGACGGATCGTGTCTCCACTGCGACAGATCTTCTTGAGGGTGAAAAGCAGCAAAGTTTGCTACCCTCCATTCCTGAAAAGGAAGGACAGCAAGAAGAAGATGAAGATGATGTGATCATGATCTCTACACCATATCCAAACATCCAAAATTATCTGCGAGAATGGAGAAAATGGAAGTCAGTCGCTCGATGGAACAATTCGAAAGACCTGAATTCATTGGAAAAGAGGAAGAACCGATGGAGTTCCTCGGGTTGACCACACTGATGGTAGACACTTGATGAAGATAATCGCCAAGATATCTTGCATCTTCAAAGAAAAAGAGAAGGAGAGGATTGGCGGAGGAAGGCAAGCTCGTGAGAAGGCCAACATTTGTCCTTTCACTGGAACCACCAATCACACCCATCCTCACTTCGATGCCTTCTCAGGAAGTGACGAGGACTTAGATCCTGTTGCTGCGACGGAGGAGTTGGAAATGCGACAAGCCATGCGGAATCCGGATGATGCATGAGCAACAATTGTGGAAGGACCTGGAGAGTCTTCCAAATCTCACCGGAGATTGATCCGCTGGGAGTGGTACAGCAGGATCGTCATTATTGCTGCAACCACTTCCCAAGTTCACTCAAAAGACGGATCTAAGGGACTTGGGGAAGACACTGGGAATTTGGGCACCCTAGGTGAGCCAACCCCTGCTGAAGGTGTCTTACTACCTGCCCCTACGGCAGACCACTCATTTGACAAAGCCGGAGTCCGGGAGCGAGTGACCCCAAAATAAGTCACTCACCGGTGAGCCAGCCGGTGGGGAAACTCACTCCACGCAGCTAGGTCGGGTGATGCCGCACCCCTCCACCCCCCGAATCTAGGAGGTGAAGTGGAGAAGGAACAAGAAAAGGAAACACAAAGAAAGTTGTCATCGACGAAGCTCGACGCTTGAATCTGTCTCGGTGAAGTGCCAATTGCTCTGCGGTGAGCCGAGGACGCCGCTAATGCAATCGAGGCACGAGATGGTTCTCCCCGGAGTTAACACTGGGCAATGAAAGTGCAATCCACGGAGTTTTAGACTCATGTGGATGCCATCTGCGAAAGACCACTAAGGCAGTTGTGCTGTCGAATGGATTGAACAAGGCCCACTGCAGCTTGAGACCTGCAGAGGGTAATGAAGGCCTAAGGAGGTTGAGACTTCCTAGGTAAAAATCAAGGAGAAAGAGCATTCCTCGGACCATAATTTACGAGAGGAGGAAATCGGTGCTCTTCATGACTCTCCATGATGATCCCGATACAACTTTCTGGGTGTCCGAGATGAAGTAGTCTACCACAACTGCACATCAAAAAGACTCAGCTGAGGATGTTCTCCCTAATACGAGTAAGCCAGACTTCAAGGCTGCTCGACAAACATTTAATTTTTATGATGAGCCAAGCCTTCAAGACTCATCATCTTCCGATGACGGTGATGATGCAGTTGAGGAACAGCAAATTCATTTTGCAGAATCTACTGAGACCGAACAAGCTGTCAAGACAGCTGAGGCTCAGTCAGCTGGCCAAACCACTCATCAAGGCCCAACTGAAACTGAGTCGTCTGCGCAGGCTCCCAAAGCTGCAGCAGATTCAACTCAACCGGGCACATCACAGGCAGGAGTTACGGAGGAATATATACCATATGTCCGTGATGATTCATTTGAAACTTTCCCTTTCTCTATTGAGCTGCCCGATCTTGATGAAGAAACAACTCGAGAGCAGCGACGTTTCAGCGTCAGACCTGACCCAGTCATTCCCACAGATACTATCATCCCAGCAGGATTTGATTTTGATGCAGCTTGGCCGCCAGCTGAGACCGAGGTGACAACTGAGGTACGGGAGGTCTTCAAGACAATCCTTGCAGAGATTGAGAAGATAGAACGGCACCAGGACACATTGGATATGCGGCCGACAACAGGATGCATATCTTACATCCGATCCGCGGAATAGTGATTAGAATCGGGAGGGTGTCAACGTGCCAGATAAATGCGATCGAACAAGTCGGATATTCAGGGCATTGTACAACAAAATGTTGATCTGGAGCGCTAATAATGTTGATATGAAGAGGAGGATGCAAGAAAATATTGACAGAATGCATGCGTCCCACAACACTGAAATGGAACTGCTGCGTGAATTTCATCACAAAGAGCTTCTGCGCGTAGAGGAAAATATGAATAACAAATTCAGCCTTCTCATGGCTGAAATGAAGCTGGTGGCAGCCCAATCCAAAACCAACCGCTCAGAATTCCATACAGCATACTCCGCAGCAGACTCCAAGCAAAACTCAGCTATCAGCCGCCTCGATTTCATGCTGGCTGGCATGTTCCCAGGGGTTCCTCTCTCCTTTGATGATGCCAAAAAGGGGAAAGAGGAATACCTTAAGACGTTAAAAGGGTCAGAAGTGGAGAAAGAAAAGGACGCAGTTGTTGAGAAGAAGAAGAAAACAGTTGAAGAAAAGGGAAAAGCACTTGAGGGGGAAGGTTCAAAAGATATGACTCTAATGTTTGCTGAAACCCCTCAACAAGGCCTTGTCACAGCTGACATAATCAGCAAACGTCCAGTAAATCTTCTACTCCAACATTCTGTTGTACCTATGTCTGAGAATAGAAAAATCGTAGAAGCAGGGATGGAGGAGGTCGAAAGAAAAATGGATGCCCGTGCGATGGAAATATTGAAACAATACGGAGGCATTCCGGTAGGAAGAGACACTAATGCCATTTCAGACGTCGAAAACGAGCCTAGATCAGTTGATAAATTCAAAATGCTCGAACCAGGGATATTTTGAGAACATGTCCATGGCCCAAGCCTCGGGACTTGTATTGGGAAAAAGGCCTCAAGGCATGCGAAGAAGGCGACAGCAAAGCAGACTACTAGCGATCCACTCTGCTTGGTCACTCTGGAAGGAAGAAGGCTCCAGTACAATTCAAGCCCAGAGGAATAGGAAGAAGCAGTGGAGGAAGAGGTTTCAGACCTAGACCTCTACCCAAAAACATTGAATACATAGATCCAGGGAAGCAAGGAGGGATCTATTAGGCTGGATATGATGAAGTAGCCAACATGGAAGTTGCTAGGAAGAATCTTTGAGTATGTCAAAAGAATTGAAGAAGAAAATAAAAGACAAGATTAGTCAAAGAGAATCAACAGAGGCAAGAAAGAAGGAGAAAAGACGAAGTTGCGTAAGAGCCTATGAGAAAAAGAAAGCAGCTAAAGAAGTAAGGAAGAGAAAAAGAGCAGAGGACGACATAACTGAAGAGGAAAGAATGAGACAGTGAAGGCGATGAAGTGTTGCTATCCACCCCTTCATGATTTTTACTGTTGTAAATACATATGTATGTAAGTCTTCTGTACTATGAATAAAAATTGTGTAATTTCTATATTTGCGTAGATATAGTCTGCTATGTTTGCTATGATACACATTGTAAACAGCTGTGTAAAGGACAAGAATGTTATGATCAATAAAAAGATTGATTCTACACATACATTCTCTCATTCTTGCACTATCTCAGTATGTATCTTTGATATTTACATTTTGTATGTATGTTTTAAGTTTTGGCATCATCAAAAAGGGGGAAATTGTTGGAAAATTTATTGTTTAGATTATGAAGAATGCCATGTAAAACTTAGACTAGAAAGTTGGTACCCCATTTTCTTTGTAATTTGCATTGTAATAGATAGGGTTGTTCGAGCTGAGTCAAGTCAGCTATGCCTGGACATACAAGAAGTCAATTGAGATCGAAATGAAGACTCACCGTGAAACAAATTGAGTATGGCAAGGAGAAGAAGTCAAGAACTCGATTGATGGAGTATTAGGTCGGGATACAATCGTGTGAAGTGTTAGTCAAGTCAACTCAAGAATCCAAGTCTCAAGTTGAAGTGACGGATGAGTCATCCATTGATTGGAAGCTAACTCGAAGTCACCTGGGAAGTTAGAGAACTGCTGCAGTCAAATCAAGACAAACGAAAAGAATCCATTGCACGTAAGTCAAGAAGCTTATTTAAATAAATACTACTTCCATGCCGCCATGTCTCGAAAGTGTTCAATCCCGAAGCGTGCAAAAGGAATAAACCAATGGGAAGCATCGCACCGCGTGTCAAACTCGAAAAGTCAACATTCATTTAATACGAAAAATGTCAACATCAAAGACTCGCAACAAGACAAGCCAACGAACACAAGTAATTTTTGAATATCGGCTTCTCTTGAAGGGTAGATTTTTAAAAGTTCACTATAAAAGGTGAGGAATCACTTTGAGAAAAAGGTTACCTTGCATACCGAGCATTCAAGCAATTATTCACACTTGTAACACCAAAAATATTCTTAAGTTATTCAAGCAAAATCCTCAAGCCTAACTCTCGAAGGAAATCAATCCAACACCAAGTCATGAAGGAAAGACAACTTCAAACTGTTAAAGAGGAAACTTTTGAAGAATCAAAACAGTCTACATTCCAAGGAGGATTGTAGAAAGGTTCAAGGTCGAACCGGAGTCTCAAGTCATTGGAGGGCTTCGTGATCAAATCCAAGAAGCTTGAGCAAGTGAGTCAAGTAGCAAGGCAGACTTTGTGAAGAAGTTCGGTCGGACGAGAAGCCACTGTGTGACCAAGGCATCTCCGGACCGAGTCCCAAAGGATCAAGTCAGCTGTGTGATCAAGACTTGTATCTGGACTGATAACCACTTTGTACTATGATCAATACTTAGTGGATTCCTCCAGGAGTTGGAGAAGAGAGAAGTAGAAGAATTACCCCATCTTCGAACCTCTATAAAAATTATTGTGTCATTTACATTTCAGCATTTTTATTTCTGCATATTACTTTATATCTGTTGATAATTTGCTATCCAACTGATAATTAACAAAGTGTTAAAACAAACTTAAACCAAATTCAAGGGTGTTAAGTCTTCCGCTGAAAATCTCATCACAGCCAAGTTAAGGTTTAGACTAAACAGCTAAGTTATTCTATCAACAACTCAGTCGAGTCTGTTGAGTGGCTAACTCTGCTGGTTAACTAACTTAGCTGTCCCTCAAAGACTTAGCTATGTATTTAACTCTGTATTATTTTAAAAGGACTAAAATCGAAAAGTTGGTAAACTTTATTCAACTCCCTCTTTTAAACCTTACTCACACCCCTTGGGACCTACATCCATGTTTACTCTTTTCCTTTTTCTATTTATTTGTAAGTGATGTTTTATAATATAAATTGGTCATTCTTTTAGTTCATGATATATATATATATATAATATACAATTGATGTATCTGTACCCATGTATATACTTCAAGTAGCCCATTAAACTAAACCTTATCATATATATATATATATATATATATATATATATATATATATATATATATATTATACGTATATACATTATATAATCACATTATTATTATATAACTTCTATATATAATTAAGCTATTCTGCATGTATGTTTGGACTAGTTTATCTTATTTCCAAATTATGAACTAATGCCCCCCTTTAGTTTTATATACTAATTATTGTGATTAACATTATAATCATTTTTTTAAATAAAATATTGATCTCACACATCAAATACACTCATCAATGCTACCTCTCGACTCTAAATTTACCATGTGTATCATATCAATGATAAAATTGTCATAGCTAATGTGATTATGCTAAAATTGAAGATTTCACGATTTTACATGCACTCTAATGTGAATATGAGATGTCAAAAATTTGGGCAATTATGCTTATGAATAACTAACCCTACGAATTAAAATGCAAAAGTTATGGGTTATGACAATTCTCCCCCCCTCCCCCTTAAAAATTTCGTCCTCGAAATTTGTACCTGTATTAGTAAACAACCACGGATATTGCTCTCTCATATGTTGTTCCGTTTCCCATGTAGCTTCTTCTCTAGAATGATTTCTCCACAACACTTTTACCAATGAAATCACTATATTTCTAAGTTGTTTTTCTTTGTATCCCACTATTTCAAGTGGTTCTTCAACATAACTCAAATTATCAGCAATTTCAACTGGTTCATCTCGAAGAACATGTGACGGGTCTGATCTGTATCGACGAAGCATACTAACATGGAACACATTATGAATCTGGGACAATTTAGGTGGCAAAGCAAGCCTGTAAGCTAATGGTCCAACTTTTTCAAGTATTTCATACGGGCCGATATAACGAGGACTCAGTTTACCTTTCTTTCCAAATCTGAGAATACCCTTCCAAGGTGAAACACGAAGAAATACTTTCTCACAAATTTCATATTCCATTTCTCAACTATGTTGATCAATATAACTCTTTTGTCTATCTTCACCGCTTTTAATCAATTTTTAACAATTTTTACTTTTTCAATCAGTATCTTGAATAAGATCTGGACCTTCCAGTAATCGTATTCCCTCTTCATCACAATATACTGGACTCCTGCATTTCCGACCATATAAGGTTTCATAAGGTGCCATACCAATACTGCTATGATGTTGATTATTGTATGCAAATTCCATCAATGCAATGTATTCATCCCAAGAATCTTTAAATTCGAGAACACAAGCACGAAGCATATCCTCTAGAGTTTGAATAGTCCTTTCTCGACTACCCATCTGCCTCAGGTGAAATATTGTACTAAAATGTAACTTAGTGCCTAATGCCTATTGTAAGCTACCCCAAAATCTAGACGTAAAACGAGGATCGCGATCTGACACAATAGACAGAGGTACACCATGTAATCTAACAATCTTATTTACATATCATTTCGCCAGATTTTCCAGAGTAGAACCCCATCTAAATGGTAAAAAGTGCGCTGACTTTGTTAGTCGATCAACGATAACCCAAACTGCATTATTTTTTCTCGGTGTTATAGGCAAACCATAAAGAAAATCCATAGTAATACGCTCCCACTTCCGGAATAGGTAATGGATGCAATTTACCTACTGGTGCTTGATGTTCTGCTTTAATATGTTGGAAAGTTAAGCATTTTGAAACATACTCGGCTACATCTTTCTTCATTCTGGGCCACCAATAATGGCTTTTTAAAGTCTGATACATTTTTGTACTACCTGGATGCATGGCATATGGTGCAGTGTGAGCTTCTTCCATTATCTCGTGCCTTAAGCCATCAACATCAGGGACACAAAGTCGATTGTTGATTGTGAAACTACCATCATTATTCAGAACAAATGACATACTATTTTCTTGTTTCACTTTTTCTGCGATACCGGTTAGTTTATCATCACGTAATTGTGCTCGTTTAATTCTTTCAATCATCACAGGATGAACACCAAGTGAAGCATATAAAACACCCATGTCATTTACATTTAATTCAACATTCATCTTCCTCATATCTAGTAGATAAGGTAAAGCATGCACCGAGAGATAAGAAATAGTACCATAAGATTTTCGGCTCAAAGCATCAGCAACAAAATTAGCTTTCCCTGGATGATATTCAATAGTACAATCATAATCCTTAAGCAATTCAAGCCATCTTCTTGGACGCATGTTCAACTCTTTCTGACTTAATAAGTATTTCAAGCTTTTATGATCAGTGAAAAATTGAAATGTGGCACCATAGAGGTAGTATCTCCATATCTTTAATGCAAAAACAACCGCAGCTAGCTCAAGGTCATTAGTAGGATAAGACATCTCATATGGTTTAAGTTGTCTAGACACATAAGCAATAACCTTACCGTGTTGCATTAAAACCCATCCTAAACTTTGGTAAGAAGCGTCATTGTAAACAACGAATCCATCGGTACCTGAAGGAATAGTCAAGACTGGGGCAGTGGTAAGCCTCTTCTTCAACTCTTCAAAACTCTTCTGGCAACCATCTGTCCATTTGAAAGGAACATTTTTTCGTAGTAATTTTGTCAGTGGAATTGCAATAAGCGAAAAATTCTCAACAAATCGTCGATAGTATCCAGCTAAACCTAGAAAACTATGAACTTCTGTAACATTTTTTTGGTTTTCCCACTTGACCACTGCTTCGATTTTATGTGGATCAACTTTAATCCCATCACCAGAAACAACGTGTCCCAAAAAGATTACTTGATCTAACCAAAATTCGCATTTACTAAGTTTTGCATACAACTGTTTCTCACGCAAGGTTTGCAGCACAATTCTCAAATGTTGTTCGTGTACCTCAGCAGATTTAGAATATACCAAGATATCATCAATGAAGACAATAACAAATTTATCTAGATAGGGACTAAACACATTATTCATCAATGCCATAAATACAACGGGTGCATTAGTCAGTCCAAAAGGCATTACCAAAAACTCGTAATGGCCATACCTAGTCCGAAATGTTGTTTTTGAAATGTCACTATCTACAATCTTCAACTGGTGATATCCCGATCTCAAATCAATTTTTGAGAAAACTCTAGCACCTTGCAACTGATCAAATAAATCATCTATTCTAGGCAATGGATATTTATTCTTCACTGTCGCTCGATTCAGTTTTCGATAATCTATACACAATCTCAGTGTACCATCTTTCTTTTTAACAAACAACACAGGTGCGCCCCATGGCGAAACACTTGGTCTAATGTACCATTTATCCAGTAATTCTTGCAATTGTATTTTTAGTTCTTGTAGTTCAACAGGTGCCATTCGATAAGGAGGAATAGAGATTGGCGTTGTACCAGGTTGTAGTTCGATGGTGAACTCTATATCTCTATCTGGAGGTAATCCGGGTAAATCATCTGAAACACATCGGGATACCTCTAACCACTGGAGTGTCTTCAAGTTTCAAACCACATAAACGTGTGTCTATTACGTGGGATAGGTAACATTCACAACCTTTCTTAATCATTTTGAAAGTTGTAGATGCAAATATTATACATGTAGGCAAAATTTCTCTTTCCCCTTTAAATACAACATGCGTCTGATCAGGAAGCTCCAACACGATTTCTTTAGTAAAACAATTCAGTTTAGCACGGTGTTCGGTTAACCAATCCATACCCAAGAAATCACGATATATAGTATTTACAATCACAACACTTCTTATTGGGGTTCGAACCAAAAATCATAGCCTAATGTTTCCGGTTTATTACCCAATTGTGATGCAAATGATTGTCAAACAAATGAATGTGATGCTCCCGGATCAAATAAAACATAAGTATTTGTATCGAGAGATTGAGAGATTAGCAAGAACTACGGTGGCGCTTTAGCTTCTTCTTATGTCATAGCAAAAATCAACTTGGACCTTGTTGTTTGCTCGCTTGTCTTTCTTCTGGACCAACACCTCTTCCTATATCTAATCTTCCTCGACCTCTACCTCTATTAGGATTGAAACCACTAAATCTAGTTTTCTCAACTAGGGGTTCCTCGCATGGTTTTGTGCAATTCTTTGCTATATGTCCAGGTTCGCCACATCTAAAACATTTCCCTGTAAGCAATCTACATTCTCCATAATGATTCTTACCACAATGTGCACATGTGGGAACTGGTGATGTAGAACCAACACTCTTAATAGCTAATGATTTCGATACTTTTTGTGGCAACTACCACTTTTTGAACCGCTTGAAATATCCTCTGCGTGGCAGTACGAGAAATTCCTTTTATTTCTAAATCATCCAGTTCGTCACCCTGCCTCTTCTTATTATACTAAAAGTTTTGTTTTGATTCAGCCTCCAATTTCTCAAAGACGTTTCTATGACTTTCGACTTACTATAAGACTCCATTTCTCGTGGGTGTAATACGATTTCGAATAGCAAACCAGAGTCCAGATTCAAATCTAGTACATTTCTTGTTTTCCGTGGCTATCATATGTGGGGCATAATGAGAAAGATGATCAAACAACACTTCATACTCGGCAACTGATCGATTTCCCTGTTTAAGTTCAAGAAACTCCTTTTCTTTCTGATCACTGTAAACCTCTGGCAAGTATGTATCATGAAATTCTCTAAGAAAATCCTCCCATGTCAATACAGGTGGTTGAACAATACTATGAGGTATACTCTCCCACCAATCATACGCATTTCCCTGAAGGAGTGATACTGCATAAACAAACTTTTCTTCAGGAGTACATTTCATCAAATTCAGAACCCTTTCGGTTCGTTTCAGCCATGTTTCTGCTTCTGCTGGATCAGTAGTACCCACAAAATCCACAGCTCCCATTTTTCTAAGTTTATCATACTTTCGTTCCCGTGGTTCAGGGGGATTTACCAATGGATAAGGTGGATACCCAAAATGAGCAGGTATTCCATGCACATGATGCGTAGGTGAATGAGATGAGTGTGACTCTGGCTTGGCTACTCCTTCCCCTCCGTGAACACTTTGCTCATCATTATGTATATGTGCTTCTTGACTCACAACCCTTTGCCTTTAATATGACGAAAATTGTAACTTTCGTATAACATTTAATGATAATGCACATGTCATGCAATGGTCTACAGAACCCTTACTCGGGCTCTGATACCAAACTAAACTGTAACACCCTTACCCTTGTAACACATATTTATATCGTATAAAAATATAATTCATAGGCAGCATTGATGCATTGCGCATGATATTAATATATTAACCATCAGCTATAACCTTTTCTGTTCAAGCGGAAGTATTTATTTAAAACGAATTCGCAACACTCATTCCCATATGTGCATTCATCCATATTACACAACATTAACAACCGTGCCTTTTTATATACAGATCAAAATAAAACTCCCTATATGATATGCAAATGATGAGCTGAGGGAGAAGGATGGGAATCCAGTCGGCCGACCTTTGATCCATGCTTTCAACTTCACACACCTCACGGATCAACTTTTATCTACAAAGAACTAAAAATTGACAACATTGCATTTGGTGAGTTGCAAGCTCAAAGAAGTATAATCTAATAACCAAGATTAATTAACATCACACAAGCACATTATCACAACCATTTCATATCATTTGTTCATAATATTCATAACCACATAAATGCATGTGCTTAGTCATATTCTTTTACTGTTATGGGCCAGCTAATGGCAAGAATAAATCGTGATCACGAAGATGGCCATGGCACTCTGTAATTCTTTATTTCACGTAGAGTTCAGTGAACTCGGGGTGGCCGTACGATACTCTGTGATCTAGAATTTCTGGATATTTGTAATTCTTTAACACATGATTCAAGGTCATTAACGGCCATAACAGAATCCATTAATCTCTGATGAATGCACTTTCTGTAATCACATGTCTCATTTTCGTATCTACAACATCAGTAGAGATTGCATATCTTATTTCCATATCAATAACATCAGTGGAGATCACATATCTCAATTCAATTTCAATCTCATCACAGAGAATCATGCAATTCACGTTAGGGCACGATAAGCTACTAGTCATTGTAGCCAAATAAGTATACAATTCATTCCAACACGTTAATCATATAATCACCAAGTCAAATTACAAGCTAAAAGATTATACTTACAAGTGGTGCCCTTATTTCGATGACCTTGCTTAATTGGCCTTGTTCGCTTTCCTGTCAAGATTTTGACCTACTGACACATCTGAAATGCAATCATTTGAAAATATCATATATTTAACATTACAATGTCTTGTGTATTTTATTTATGACATACCCGTACAAAGGAAATGTTTGATGATATGATTATTATCTCGATTAGAGGTATATGTCTATTCGATTTCATTATCTTTCTATAGCATAAAGATGTATTGTATAAATTTACAATATGATTATCTCACATATATCTATTTCATTTTGTATTATTATTATAATTTTATCTAAACCAGTTGTGCCCAAATGGAAAATCTAAATTGCAATTTCTTAACCTTTTGGCACTTAACCATTAATGGTAGTCGACTATTATATATATATATATATATATGTGTGTGTTACATTTAGAAATCAACTATTTCGTATATGTATTGTTTCATTTCATTTTATTATTATAATCATTATCTTAATACTATAATTAGTAATTAATCACATAAGAAATTAAAGAGAAATTTAATGAATTAAGTTTGAAGAGCTTTCTCCTTAACTAATTTTCTACGCAAGTCAAGAACTAGATTCGTTAAGTAGTCAAATAAGGTTTTTATATCATTAAATTCATAATCAAAATAAGAACGGTTATCTTAATATCATTAATCAAAACTATTCAAAGTCCTTTGCCCGAAATCGTTCATAAGCCAAATTAAACTAATTATTATCTTTCTTTTTTTAACATTAAATTTACGGTAATATTTAATGTTTCACTCATTTCCAAATAATTATAACACCTAACTTCCTCATATAAGCCTTAGCTTCTGGTTCTCTGACGAAAATAAACTTTCTATAACATAAACTAAAAGCAATTAAAGATGGTTGAATCAAGTTTGAGAAATCATGGAGGAATTACTTTACCTATTTTGAGGTGGAAACCGTGTACATCTATTCTCCACTTTTATTCGATATATGTGTGTGTTCTTGTATGAAACTGATATATGTAGCTCTTATGTATATTTACGTGGCTTGCTATTAGAAGTAAGACGGCTACCCGATAATACTTATCCATGTTTACTCTTGTCCTTTTTCTATTTCTTTGTAAGTGATGTTTTATAATATAAATTGGTCATTCTTTTAGTTCATTATATGTATATATATAATATACAATTGATGTATCTGTACCCATCTATATACTTCAAGTAGCCCATTAAACTAAACCTTCTCATATCTATATCTATTATACGTATGTACATTAATATAATCACATTATTATAATATAACTTATATATATAATTAAGCTATTATGCATATATGTTTGTACTAATTTATCTTATTTCCAAATTATGAACTAATCCCCCCCTTTAGTTTTATATACTAATTATTGTGATTAACACTATAATCATTTTTTTAAATAAAATATTGATCTCACATATCAAATACACATCAAATACACACATCTATTGATGCTACCTATCGACTCTAAATTTACCATGTGTATCATATCAATGATAAAATTGTAATAGCTAATGTGATTATGCTAAAATTGAAGATTTCACGATTTTACATGCACTCTAATGTGAATATGAGATGTCAAAAATGTGGACAATTATGCTTATGAATAACTAACCCTACGAATTAAAATGTAAAAGTTATGGGTTATGACAAAAGCGATTTCGGCAAGGTCCTTTCGCGTGATTGTAATGGCCCTGATGTGGACGGATGAACGGATTTCATCGTCGTGCATCTCTGCGTTCACGTAGAACATAGCCATTTTTTCCAGGTAAGTGTGTGTGAACTGCATCGATAAAAAGTCCTTCAGGTCGGACTATTCTAGTTTCTCAGCTATCTTCTTCACAAGGGCACCATCAACGCCCTGCTTGATCATACCAGCAAAGTCCACAGACGCTCCGGTGTGGATCTCTCCGATAACAACACGAAATCTTGATTTGCTGCCATTTTTAGAACTTTTAACCGATTGAAACTACGAAAACTGAGCTTGAAGAACTATGGTTTCGGACTTGGTTACAGAGAGAATAAGCTTTCTTGCTGAAGACGAGTAAGTTTGCGTGAGGAGAAAATAATGAAATTTTGTATATATAGGATGTGAAAGGACGGTTTTTGGAATTTGAAAAATTTTGATCAAAATCAACGGTCAAGATTAAGCCTTCAAAACCGCATTAATTTCCCCATATTAAATGCATCAGCATTTATATCCAATCATATGGTTTACTGTGCAGCTTTTGTGCTAACAATCATAATTACGCTGACCTCATCCTTAAAAACATTCCCACTCAATTAAAACGGCTGCATTTTTGTTACTTAGCTCATAAATGATTCAGCTTTCTTCAAAATTGACTTTGCTCTGCTTCTCTCTACTCATATCGTAACTCAGTTGTTAGCTAACTCAATACAGCTGACTTTCTGACTAGACTGTTTAACTTGGCTAAAATGTGAAACTTGCTTGTTTTCCATTTTCTCATCTTCTTTCTATCTTTGATTAAGTCTTCCTGGTAACCTAACTCACTCAACTAACCTTAACTCATTCTTGAGCTCTTCAAACCTTGATTCACATAATGGCTTTGTGAATATGTCAGCTAACTGCTTATCAGTTGAGATGTATTCCAAAGTGATGTCTTTTTTTCAGCATGATCTCTTATAAAACAATATCTGACATCAATGTGTTTTGTTCTTGAATGCCATACTGGATTCTGAGTGATTGCAATAGCACCAGTGTTATCACACATAATTGGAATCTCTTTCTCTTCAATATCATAATCTCTCAGCTGCAGTCTCATCCATAAGACTTGGGCACAACAGCTGCCCACATCTATGTACTCTACTTCAGCTGGGATGTAGCTATTGAATTTTGTTTCTTGCTGAACCAAGAAACCAACCTATTTCCAAGCCTTTGACATGTACCTGAAGTACTCTTCCTGTCAACTCTACATCAAGCATAGTCTGAATCTGAGTATCCTACCAGCTTGAATCCTCCTTCCTTTGGATACTATAAGTCGACTTCCTGGCATCCCTTCAAATATCTTAGGATTCTCTTAGTTGCGATCATGTGGCTCTTTTTGGTGCATATTGAAATCTAGCACATACACCTTTGCAAAGGTGATGTCTGGTCTAATTGCCATTTAAATAGAGCAATGATCCAATGAGAGCTCTATATCTGGTTTGATCGTGCTTTGCATTTCGCATCCATGTCCATCTTAATCGATGTATTTATAGGAATCTTCACGAAGATTTCTCTTCCATACCAAATTTCTTCATCAAATCTTTTGTATACTTGGCTTGGCTTATGAAGGTTCCATCCTTCAATTGCTTGACTTGAAGTCCTACGAAGAAAGTCGCTCTCCCATCATGTTCATCTCAAATTTGCCTTGCATGAGGTTTGAGAACTTGTCACCTGACTCTTTATTTGTGGAACCAAAAATAATGCCATCCACATATATTTGAACAAGCGTTATACTTTCTCCATCTTGAATCTGAAGAGTGTTCTATCAACCTTGCCTTTGGTGAATCCATTGTCGATTAAAATTGAGACAATGTATCATACCATGCTCTTGTGCTTGTTTCAATCCATATAATGCATTCTTGAGCTTGTAGACCTTATCTCGAATAGTTTTTACGCTCAAAACCTGGAGGCTGTTCAACATAGACTTTTTCTTCTAATAGTCCATTTAGAAATGCACTTTTAACATCCATTTGATATACAAAAAAAGTTCTTGTGTGCAGAATAAGCAAGAAACATCCTTATTGCTTCCAATCTAACGACAGAGCAAAGGTTTCATCAAAATCTATACCTTCTTCTTAGCAATACCCTTTGGCTACCAATCTTGCTTTGTTTCTTTACACAACGCATCCTTCCTCATTCATCTTATTTAAAAAACCCTCTTCGTACTAATAATATTTTGGTGGGTTGGCCTTTGAACTAATTCCCATACTTTGTTCCTTTCAAACTGATTCAACTCTTCTTGCATAGCCTGAATTTATTGTGTGCCATCTAATGCTTGAGACACATCTTTAGGGTCTATTTGGGAAATAAAATAAGTGAACATAGCTTCATGCTGTGCTCTGGATCTGGTTCTTATGCCATCTCTAACATCTCCAATCACTAACTTTGTTGGATAGTCTCTCAGCCATCTCACATCAGGTTGGAGTAAGTCCGCTGGATTCAACCATCTCGCAGCTAAGTTGTCTTGAACAACTCTTTCATCTTCATTCAGTTGTAGACCTTACAGCTGTCTTTGAGATTCAGCTATCTCATCTTCATCAAGGTTGAGTGCTCTTACTTCACCTTCAACATAAGGACTCTTCTGCATAGTTGGCTGATTCAGCTTATTCGCTAACTCATCAATGTCTTCTCCATTCACATTAGGTTCATTAAAAACCACATGGATAGACTCTTCTGTGACCATAGTACTCTTGTTCAGCACTCTACAGGTTTTACTCTCAGCTGAGTATCCCAAAAAGATACCTTCATCAGCTTTAACATCAAAAGCCTTCAAATTATCTTTTCCATTATTATGGATGAAGCATTTACATCCAAATATCTTAAAGTATCCAACATTTGGCTTTCTCCCCCGAAATCTCATAGGGAGTCTTGGTGGGTTGCTTTTGTTAATCATTCATCTATTCTGAGTGTATCATGCTTTATTTATGGCTTCAACCCAAAATATCTTAGGCAATCCTGCTTCAGCTAACATAGTCCTAGCAGCTTCCTTGAGAGTTTTGTTCCTTCTTTCAGCTACTCCATTCTGTTGTGGAGTCCTTGCAGCTGATAACTCATGAGCAATACCATTTTCAACACAATACTGAGTTATTATCTCATTGACAAACTCAGCTCCCTTGTCAGATCTTATCTTTATAATGGTTTGAATCTTCTCATTTTTAACTCTTTTCATTAGCTGAGTAACTTTTGCAATGTTTTCTTATTTTTACACATGAAAATTGTCCATGTATATCTTGAATAATCATCCACCACTACTAAGGTGTATTTCTTTCCAAGATGCTAGCTGGCTCAACTGGACCAAATAAATCCATATGCAACAGAAGTAATATCCTTGTTGAAGAAGGACTTGGCTTATCCTTTAATGATGATTTGATTTGCTTTCCCATCTGACATGCATCACATACACTTTCTTTCTTGTACACTGAGTCTGGCAATCCTTCTACAAGATGACTCCTTGCAAGCTTGTTGATTGTCTTGATGTTCAGATGACTCAGCTTCTTGTGCCACAACCAATTTGATTCGGTTGTGCTCTTTGCTAGCAGACATGTGTTTGATGTAGCAATAGACCAATCTACCACATACATATTCTTTTGTCTTGACCCTTGCAGCACTATCTCATTGGACTCAACGCATCTTTGATTTGGCATATCCCCATGTTTAATCCTACATTGTAGCCCTTGTCACAGAGTTGGCTGATACTTAACAAGTTGAAGTTGAGGCCTTCAACATAATCAACATCTGTGATTTCCAATCTAAATTTCGTGATGGATCATATGCCTTTGATCTCCCTTGGAGCTTTATTTCCTTCAAATATAACTTTAGCACCTCTAATCTCCTTGAATCTTGACAGATTTTTCTTATTTCCTATCATATGTCTGGAACAGCCACTATCCATGTAACAGGTTCATTGGCACTCAGTTGTTCCTTGAACCTACAATCAAAGAAATCAGTTTTTAGGTACCCATACTTGTTTTGGTCCTGGGGGTTAGTGCTATAAGATGTTCCAACCAACCTATAGCCAAATGATCTGACTCTAAGAGGTTGCCATCTATCACTGCCATAATCATAGTGCACATTAGCAAATTGCTTGGAGGTTTTAGGGTCATACAGCTGTCTCTTTTGTCTGTATGCATGTGTGTGTCTTAGCAATTGCTTTCTTGGGGTAATTGTGGTATTTTTGAGTGTAGTGCTTGGTTGCATATGTGTGCTGATAAAAGCTCTTTTGCCTTTGGAATGACCTTTGCTGTGGTTTAGTTCTTTGCCATTTTGGCTTGTATTCCATAGGTCTTTGCTGATGTTTCACATTATTCCAATCAACATGGTTTGGATAGTTTCTACCGTTCCCATCATGTGTATTTCTCTGATGAAATTTCTGGGGTTTTTGGTAGCTCTGTTTGCTTCTTACGGAGTATTTCCTGTTAGGAGTCTGTTGAGGGACCTGTCTGAATTTCTTCTCAGTTGTCCTTTCAGCATACTCAGTTGGCTTCTTTCTTTTTTCTTTGTAACCAAGGATAGTATGATTGTGATTGTGCTTTGGACTGAATGTGGGTTCAGCATTTGGTGTTTTGGGTTTTTGGAATGCTTCATTGCTTGAAGATCCCTTTTCCAAAATCACTCTTGGTGTTTGACTTTGCACAAAGGGATTAAATCCTATGTCTGTCTTGTCTCCACATTCCTTTTGGCTCATAATAAGTTCATCCAATGATTTGGATGCTTTTGTAAATGAGGTAATCACATTTTTAAGATCTTCTTCCTCTTTTTCTCAGAAAGACTAACTCGCTATGATCTTGGCATTTTCAGCCTTCAGCTTAGTGTTCTCATCAGCTATGTGACTCAGATTACTCAGCTCTTTTGTCAGCTGTGAGTTTTGGCTTTTAAGCTGGTTATTTTCCTCATTTAAGATTGTGTGTAAGGACTTTATGTGTTCAAAATCTTTCATCATTTTGCCTAATTAATCATAAAGATCTGTGGGTGATGAAGTGTGTGTATCACAGTCACTATCACTTGAATCAGAATGAGATGATCTTCTTGATCTTGTTCTTTGGCCATGAGGCAGATCATAGCCTCTTCCTCAGAATCACTTGAGTAGTATGCTTCACTACTATCTGAGTCTGCTGCCTCTTTGCACTTGGCTGGCTCTGCAGTCTTAGCAGTCAACATGGCTTTCTTCTTTTCCTGTCTTCTTTCCTTGAAGACTTTTCTTTCTTCTTCATTCCTAATTTTGTTGGTGGTGGATAAGGAGCAGTCAAGCGCAAAAATGTCCTGGTTATGCCGCAATTGCAACACAGGTTCTCAACTCTTTGATCAGCTATGTCTGTTCTTTGATTATCAGCTCTCTGATATCAGCTCTTTGATGCTCAGCTCTCTTGGGTGGCCTGTCTTCCCTTGCCTTGGAAGGTGTTGAATATCTTCTGGAGGTTTCACCCTTATTCCTTTTATAGTTCTTGTTGAAGAACTTGTTGAATCTTTTCACCATAAGAGCAATCTCTTCCTGGTCAATGGTTTCCTTTGGCTCAGCTCTTTTCCCATCACTGGCCAACAATGGAGTTGTCTTGGGTACAACTGTTTTCTCCTGCTCTTTCCTTCTCAGCTCTAACTCATAGGCTTTGAGGTCTGAGAATAGCTCATGGTTAGATTGAATGTCTCAGGGCCATGACCTTCATTTCCCATTCAGCTGGGAGGGCTCTTAAAATCTTCATACACATTTCCTTCTCTGTATATTCTTTCCCAAGAGCTGAAAGCTCATTTGTAATCCCCGTAAATCTGGCATCCAGCTGATCGAGAGTTTCACCTGCAAGCAATTTAAAATTTTCAAATTTTTGAACAGCAATAGTTAATTTATTCTCCTTAATTTGTTCTGATCCTTCACAAATTAGGGTCAGCTTATCCCAAATTTCTTTTGCATATTTGCAAGATTTGACTTTGTTGAACATGGTTTTGTCCAACGTTTTGTAGAGAATATCCTTGGCCACATTGTCCAGGTTGTATCTCTTTCTATCTTCATTTGTCCATTCAGTCCTTGGTTTTTCATCCATGGTTGGTCTTGCTTCAGCAGCTTCTTCTTCTTCAGCTGCAGCTTCTCTTCTTATAGTCGTATTGTCTTTGAGTATTTGCAATGGCCCATCCTCTATCACTAGCCACATTTCATCATGTAATGCTGATAGATGAGCCTGTATGCGAATTTTCCAGACATAAAACTCTTCCACAGTAATCATTGGAATACGAGTTAGATTTGCTTCCATGATAATAACTTTGCTTAAAGGATGAAAGACTTTGAAAAACACAAGTGTTAAAACCTTTTGAAAAGATAGAGATCTAGTTCAGTAACCAGTGCGGAAGGCTCAATGAACCAACCACTCTGATACCATTTGTAGGTCCCAAGGGGTGTGGTGTAAGGTTTAGAAGGGGGGAGGGTTGAATAAACCTTACCAAAATTTCGATTTTAGTCCTTTTAAATAATTCAACAGAGTTGAATCAAATCAGTTGTGTCCTTGGGGGACAGCTAAGTTGACTATTCAACTAAGTTACTCACTCAACAGACTCGATAGAGCTGTTGATAGTATAACTCGGCTGCTTAAGCCAAATACTTAATTTGGCTGATTTGGTTTTTAACAGCAGAAGACTTAATACCCTTTGATTGATTTAAAGCTTGTTTTAAACACTTAGTTTTTAGCACTTAGTTATTTATCAGTTGGATAACAAATATAAACTAATAGCAGATATAGAATAGATATGCAGGAAAGTAAGTGTTGAAAGTAAATTGACACAAGTATTTTTATAAAGGTTCGAAGATGGGTAATACTTCTAGTCCTCTCTTCTCCAACGCCTGGAGGAATCCACTAAGTAACAGATCAGTTTACAAAGCTGTTATCAGTCTGGAGAAATCATTGATCACACAACTGGCTTCTCTTGCTACTCAGCTTCTTCACGAGACAGCTGCCTTGCTACTTCATCTCACTTCTCAAGTTCTTGGATTTGATCACGAAGCCCTCCAACAAACTTGATACTTGGTTTGACCTTGAACCTTTCTACAATCCTTCAACTTGGAAAGTAGACCCCTTTTGTTTCTTCAAATATTTTCCTCTTCAACTGATTAAAGTTGTCTCTCCTTCACAGCTTGTGTTTGATTGAGTTTCTTTGAGTTTAAGGCTTGAGGAATAGCTTGTAATGCTTTGAGAATATTGCAGGTTAATTTCTTGAATAATGCTTGCTCTTGCTAGGTTCAGGTAACCAAGGTCACCTTTTCTCAAAGTGCTTCCTCAGCCTTTTATAGTGCACATTTGAAATTTGCCCATTGAAGAGATAGGCTAGTTTCAAATGTCACTTTGTGTTCGTTGGCTTTTCTTGTCTTGGTCTACAGCCTTTGTGATGTTGACCTTTACTCATATTATGGCCTATCCAAACCATGTTGTTTTGGTCTGCAGGTTCTAACACAAAGTTCAGTGTTTCCCATTGGTTCCTTCCTTTTGCACATATATGGGCCAAACACTTTAAGACCTTGCAGCTTGACATATTACTATATCGAGTAATATTCTTGACTTTATTCCAACAGATCTAAGTCAGTTGTCTTCAAGTGACTGTTACCTATACCCCCGGGGACTTGAGTTTGCTCTAATCATGGGAATGACTCAACTATTACTTCAACTGATAGACTTGGCTTCTTGAGTTAACTTGACTGACACTTCTCACAGTTGTTCCTCATCTGACTCTCCTTCAGTCGATTCCTTGACTTCTTTCTAGGCCATACTCAACTGGCACACAACAGAGTCTTCATCCCATTCCGTAGTTAACTTCTTGTAATCTTTGACATAGCTGACTTAACTCATCTTTTCCAGTGCTATCTATTACAATACATAATTACAAGGAAAATGGAGTGCCAACTTCCTAGTTTAAGTTTTACTTGGTATCATCGAAATCTAACAAACAAATTTCCTAACAGTGTTGATGTTCTTTCTGCTCCGCGTCCCCTCTATGGCTCTTCGGGGAGGAAAAGGCCAAGGACAGAGCCTGGAGATGTTGCTTCTGGGACCATTGGTCCTTGGGTTATCTTATCTGGTAGGGTGAACCTCCGTGAGGGGATCCAGTCCCATTGGGACTTCGCAGATTCTTGCATGGGAAATGTTAATACGAGAGGAGCTATGTCTGCGATGATCAGTCCTGACTTTGGTCTTTGTCCCTCAAGGACATCGAGACACACCTTTGTGGGGCTATCATTCGGGTAAGGTTTCGTGGTTACTTTGCATTTTCATTCTTCATTCTTTGCCTCTTTTCATTCAGTTAAGACGTGTGTAAATTTTGGTTTAGATTATGAACCTCATTGCGGCTTCGAAACATTGAAGGAGGCATGGAGGTGGGGAACCACCAACTTTGGAGTGAGGTGAAAACCCTCAATAAGGGCGCTAGTCAGCATGAGAGCCAGATATCGGACATGTCCTAGAAGTACGCATGGGCGAAAGATCAGCTTGGTCATGAGGTGAAGATGGGTGAGTTGTTCTTTCAGTCTCCCGCCGGTGTTGAGTTATTCTTAGTGGAGGTTTATAAGGCTTCCTTGTATTACCGGTCGGACTTGATGTGGGATAATTCTTCATTCTTTGATAAGGCAGTGCACCATTGTCGGAAGTTGTTGCGACGGAGTGGGGAGGCCTCCCACGAGGTGATAGATATCTTGGATTGGAATGTTTACGATGAGAAGGAAGATGAGGAGATAGAGGCCTTGTAGGACTTTCTTGATGGATCCAATAGTGCGGGAGGCGGCGATGGAGAGGAGCCCAGAGGAGTCGATGCTGCTGAGGGAGACATAGTCCACTTGCTTGATTATTGATAGTTATTTTCTGGCCCAGACGGCCTTTGATTCCTGCCCACCTGTTTAGGGCTTGCTTTTCGTGCTTGGATATTTTTGCTTTCTCTTTTTTGTTTTAGTTGTTTCTTTGCCCCGAGGGGCCGGATAATACTTCGTTGTCTTTATGCTACATTGATGTTCTTTTTTATGCATATTTGTTTTCTTTTATCATGCTCTAGTTGTAATATTTGCATCTGACTTCTTGTTGTGGAAGACCAATTCATATTTGTGTAGAAATGGATCATTCTCTTCAGAAGGAAGCCTTAATTCATCTGGAATTGCCGGAGGCACTTATGTTTGATGTTTAGGGGATGTCATTCCGTATCCCAGCATGGGGGTCCTTCCGAAGACCCAAGGAGCGCCCTTGTAGAGCTTGGAGAGGGCTCTTCCGGCTCGAAGGGGCACCCTTCCAGAGCTCTCCCCAAGTTCTTGTTTCATTTATCAATTTGATATTGTATTGATTCTTTCCCTACATGTGTTAGCATTTTTGCCTTCTTTTTGTGGCACATTCTTGGTGAGGAAGAAAAATTTACAGGGACCCCTGTGATGAGTCCCCTCCCCTCCAGGGTCTTAGCCGGAGGAGGGAAAACTTACTAGAACCCCCTCAGGAGGAGACCCCTCCCATCCAAGGTCTTAGCCGAATGGGGTCTTCCTACTCGGGGTCTTAGCCAAATGAGGTTAGTTACTAGGACCCCCGTGAGGAGGCCTCTTCCATTCGGAGTCTTAGCAAAATGGGGTCTTACCACCCAGTGTCTTAGATGGGTGAGGTCTTCCTCTTTGGAGTTTTAGCCGGAGGAGGTTAATTACTAGAATCTCTGTGAGGAGGCCCTTCCCATCCGGGTTCTTAGCCGAAAGGGGTCTTCCCACACGAAGTCTTAGCCGGGTGAGGTCTTCCCCTCTAGGGTTTTAACCGGGGGAGGTTATTTATGAGGACCCCTGTGATGAGGCCCCTCCCATTTGGGGATTAGCCGGATGGGGTCTGCTGAGGAGATCGCCCAAATTCTCATTGATCGCGGCCATATTTGGCAATTAGCTACATGATCAAGATTATAGTAGAAATATGAAAGTAATTTATTCATTATTCGATAATAACAAAATGTTATGCCCTGTCGGCGGAAATAATACTGAAATGTAAATAAACATGTTTAACGCCTCAGGGGCAGAAATAAACTGAAAGTAGAAAAATACAAATACTAAAGCCGCTAGGGAACGGATGAGAAGCGATGTTTAGGGCTATGTGGTGCTCTCTTCATTCGGTCGGGGAGCTTGTTGATAAGTGTGAAACATATATGCATTTAAAGATTTATTTGAGCATATATTTGATACATTTGAATGGATATTTAGTGTATTTAGGTTAGTTTCCTTTGTTGAAGCGTGATACTGCATATTCTTGTATACTTTTGCAGGAAACAGAGTTTACTATGAAACGATATCAGTGGAATGACACGGACTGGAATGTTGAATGCCAAAGGATGATCAAATACGCGAAGAAAATGAAGAAGTACGAACCACACAGAACCTGTCATTTCACACGGTCGTGGGTCTTGTCCATAGGTATTATTACACGATCGTGCAATCTGCAGAAGATAGAATTTTCAGAGACCATTCGCACGGGTAGACCATGTAAATTCACACGGTAGTGGATCTTGCTTCGTGCGAAAATAGAGACTTGATACACTTTACACAGGCTGACTGTGTGCTTTGCACATGACCGTGCAATTCGTCCCTCGTCGAAGATTTTATTTTCTAATTTCGTTGGAACTCTATAAGAGATCTCACAAGGCAACAAAGAAAGGAGGACTTACCCTAAAGTCGATATAACACATTTGAGAGAGAAATACACATAAGAGAAAAGAAACAACACAATGAAGAACGATGCGAGACTTCTACTAACCATGAAGGCACGAAGGTTCGAGATTTTGAAGACGGATCCATCTACACAAGAGGGTTCTATTAACATAGTCTAGGGCTTTTGTTCTATACTTAATTCCGTGTTTGACTATTTATTTTCATTTTTGTTTATGAATTTGCGAACAAGTATGTTAGCTAAATCTCTTGATTCTAAGACATGATCGAAACTGTGAATTCATATTAAGTCTAATTTGAATGTTTCTTCTTAATTGGTTTCTTGTGTTCTATTTATGAATTTGTGTGCTTATTTCTTGTTGATTATCTAGCCAATAATTTACATGTTTTTCTTGTATATAGTCCGGAGGCTTATAACATTAGTGGGGGTTTACTTCTATTCTATATATTTTTGGGAGTTGATATTAATTGTTGAGTAGGGATACTAGCAATTCTTATTAATCTACGGTTTTGATGGAACGTTAATTGGAAGTAAATCTCCACAAATGGTTTCTTCAATAGATGGAGGTCATGATTGGTTTGGTTTCCCAGACCTACAACCCAGGTTGGGCAGAATCATTCGAACTTTAGTTGGGGAAATTCATAAAATCCATCTCTAATTTATTCGAGGCCACCACAACCCCAAAAACAACCACCAAACCAACCACGGCCTCCATCTATTGAAGAAAGCTTGAGTTCATTCATACAAGTTAGTAAGAAACAAGAGTAGTATCTAATTAATCCTAAAATTTTTAACTAAAAATTGTCTAAGTACTATAAATCACCAAACTTCACAAGATTCCAACAATTACAAAAAAGCAATCCTAGGACTATGATCTTAGCATACTTCATCAATATTAATTCCAATTAACGTTTCATCAAAACCAGTTCCATGTATCTATGCTTGGGAGAGGGAATAAACTATCTTAGGAGTTGAACCTATAGATACATGGAAACTAGTTTTGATGAAACGTTAATTGGAATTAATATTGATGAAGTATGTTAAGATCATGTCATAGGATTGCTTTTCGTAATTGTTGGAATCTTGTGAAGTTTGATGATTTATAATACTTAGACAATTTTTAGTTAATAATTTTAGGATTAATTAGATACTACTCTTGTTTGTTTTCGATAACTTCAACAAAATTGGAATACGAGATTTACTATAATTTATGTGCTTTGTATCAATCTCTGTGGAATACGACCTAGCTTAGTATTATCGATAAACTACACCGTATACTGGCGGTTTAGGCTAAAAGATTTTAGCAATCACCTGCTCATCTTCAAGGTGTCCATATAACACTCCCAGGTCGTCTTGCTATCTCCAACAGCTTTCACACCTATTCTAGAGTCTTGGGAACTTTAGGTTGAGGTGAACTAAGGAAGGATTGCCCCAAATCAAGGAGCGCTTACAATGAGGAAATGGACCATCTTTGTAACTTGGTTTGGGCGTCCATTCCTAATGTGAGTGGTAGGTTGATCTCGCGTGAGGACTTGGTCACATCTCTGGTAAAGCCAATAAGTGGTACAGAAATGGGAACAATATGTGCCGGGTCAATCTTCATCTTGTCAATATAACATCCACAGCACTTCCCGTATCCACCCATGACCCTCTTGACCACAAAGTTGGCCAGCTTGACAGATATAACAATGGCGTCTGGGTGGACCTAGGTTTCTGGGATTTAATCTTGAATGCCAAATGTGATAGACATTTTCTTGGGTTGTTGTGATTCCACAATCCTCTTCTTGGACGGGGCTTCTTCCAGGTGTCCTCTTCGTTCTTTGTTACATTCCGGAAGAGCACTCCGGGCATCTTTTGCTTTTGGTCCTCTGGAGATCATATTGATGACTCCGGCTACATGAGTGTCATGCCTTTATTCTCCGCGGGATCTAAGCGGCATTGGTCCTATTGAGTTCTTCTTCGTGTGGCCTCGGATCACACAAAAATTGCTCTGATCCATGTAGTCCTTTAGGTGGCCCTTCCGGATAAGTCGCTCAATTTTCTTCTTCAGAACAAAACAATCCTCAGTTGTGTACCCCCAGTCTATATGATACCGACAATACAGATTGGAGCATGCTCGTGAAGGATTACTCCTCAGCGACCGCGACAGATCAATGATCCCTTTTCTCTAGGCAGTGTTCGACCGCTAAGCATCCAAATTAATTTAGCAATGCCCGCAAGAGCACGAGATCAATCGTAGAGTAGCAAGTTGACCAAAGTTGTCCCTCGCGAAAGATTTAGCCAGCAGAGAATTATTATGCAACACAATTCACAAAAAATAAATCCTAAACACTCAAACTAAATTTGTGATTTTAATTAACTAAAGAAAAATAAATAAAAAGATCAATTAAAACTCAACACAATTAAACCTGGAGAAAATGATATGGATAAAACATAAAGGATTTGGAATCATCTAATCAAACTTGCAAAGTAAATATCATCTAATTTATCATGCAATTAACAATTATAACAGATCGGTAAAAACTAGGCCTAGATCTAATAACTCACGTATTCACAGACAGGTCTATCCATAACCAATTTGCTATTTTCATTAACCAAGTTAGATAATACATCTTTGATTTATATATAACCTCCCGAATAAATTTAGGCCAAGAATAATATATTCTCTCGATCTCAATTATTCCATCAAAACAATCAAAAGTTAGCCAAACAATCAATTAGTTAATACTCATGCTTATTTTTTTGAATCAAATCATCCTAATCCTAGAACAAAGAAATTAGTTCATGCTTTGCAGATATGATCAAGATTTCGATTGAAAGAAAGAAAACAATCGAAATCATCATTATGCAATAATAATAATCACCAAACAATTGAAATCTAAGAAAATCGATGAAGAAATATTAAGCTTTCATTAAGCCGCAAACTAACTTCAATGGGAAGAACCCAAGCAATCCCAATGTTGAAAAGTAAGAGAAAAAAGAGAAACTAGAGTCTAAAAGTGCTAAGAAGTAAAACGTGTCAAAAATAAGGGCTCCCCAAGTCCTATTTATAAGTCTAGAGTCCTAAACAATGTGGAAGAGCCAAAAATTGGAAGTAAAATCGAAAATTTCATGTTCATCAAACCATTACGCGTGCCTGTGCATGTCACTGTGCGCCCTCACGTGCCCGCACGCCCATGTGTCTGCTGCCCCGCGTGCGCCCGCGCGCCAATCTGCTCCCCAGCGCCTCTTCCAGCACGCCTGCGCGTCAGCCTGCGCACTGTTCAATCGGCGTGCATCGTTGTTGCCCATTTTTCTCATTTTTACCCGCTTACGAACCTCTTTTCACCGTGACCAATAAAAATGACACAAATACCCTATGTAACACTCGACACTATAAACAATACATAAAGCCACATAAATATGCATAATCACACACAAAATAAAATGAAAAAACACACAAAAATCATACTAAAAAACATGCATGTATTTCTAGTTGTCGGGGAAGGCTTTAGGCGAAATAATTATTGTGTTTATTTTTCATGTTTCTAGATCGTGATTCTTTTTGTTTGCCTTTTGATTTTTATTCTATTCCACAGGTGAGTTTGATCTGTCTTTCTGGTGTTGTTTATGCAAAGACGTAGAAATCTCAATCGGGACCTTATTTCTTTCGTGGACGACATCCATCGAGTTGCAAGACGTACAAGGCAAAAAAAGGAATGATTCTACGTATAGTAGCAAGGATTCTCATGATCATGTTCCAAAAGAAGAACAAACAGACTACGAACCAGAGATGGGTGATAATCAAAATGGAAACAATGTAGAGGCACGTCAGTCTTTGAAGCGTGAGTTTGCATGCCCTGTCATTGGGACTGCGACCTCTTACATTATTTTAGGACAAGCAGCACGGAACTATGAGCTCAAAGTTATACACTTTAATCAGTTTCCATCATTCTAGGAGGCCTAATGAAGATCCTCTTAACTTCATTCGGGAATTCTATTCCGTCATCCAAACTTTTCCTCTACAAGATTTGAATGACGATCAGCTTCGGATGGTTGTTTTCCATACACTCTGAAGGACCGGGCAAAAACATGGATTATGTCTCTACCTCCTAATTGGGAGGCGATGTACAATAAGTTCATGGGTATATATTATTCACATCATAAGACTTTAGATCTGCGAGCTAAAATAGCCATTTTTAGTCAAATAAATGGCAAGCGTTTTCATTAGGCCTGGGATCGCTTTAAGGATTTATAGATTAAATGCCCACATCATCACTACCCAATGGAATTGTAAAATCAATTTTTCTATGATGGGCTATCACATAATTATCAATATATGGTTGACAATGCCGCAGGGGATGACATGTGTAAACACACGGCCAAGAAATTTATGATCTTCTAGAGATGATAAGCACTAATTTACAACAAAAGAGTGCTAGAGGCAAATAGGCTACCGTGAATGAAGTAGCCCCAAGCTACGATGTGACACAACAATTGGTTGAATTGACTAATCAAGTGCAACTGTTGGCTACAAGGGGGCATCCACCAGCCACCCTTCCCTCTACCGAGTCATGTGGGATTTGTGGCAAATTTTGTCATGGGGCCGATGTTTGTAATGTTATGTTTGAACAACAGGCTGCGGATGTTAATGTTATCCAGGGATATCAATAAAGGTCTCGTAATGATCCTTTCTCTCGGGCCTACAACCTAGGTTGGCAGAATCATTCGAACTTTAATTGGGGCAATTCACAAAATCCATCTCAAATTTATCTGAGGCCACCGCAACCCCAAGAACATCCACCAAACCAATCATGGCCTCCATCTATTGAAGAAAGCTTGAGTTCATTCATACAAGTTAGTAAGAAAAATCAAGAGGTCAACAATCAACTGTTTGAATCCATGGAAGCCTCGTTTAAGTATCTTGAGATTAAAGTTGGTCAATTGGCCACCCAAGTCGGTGAAATCGCTCAACATGTAGTTCATTAAAGGGAAGCTACCCAGCCAACCAGAATAATCCCAAGTCTTCACCGTGTTATGAAGTGGTAAGGTTATTGATAATAAAGTTGAAATTCCATTTACTACTACTTTGACTAACCATGTAGGTGATGAAGAAATAGCGAAGGCTCCGGATTCGAAAGACAAGAAAAAGGTAGAAGAGGGTAGTAAAGTATCTGTCTTGCACAAAACCGACAATCCTTACAAACCTCATATTCCTTTCCCAAGTCGCCTTCGGAATGAAAATAGGATAAATAGTTCTTAGATTTATATAACATGTTATCTAAGGTTAATGTTAATTTACTTTTGCTAAATGTTATTTGAAATGTGCCAGCATATGTTAAATTCTTTAAAGAATTTGCATCCAACAATAGGAAGTTCGGTGACAATGAAAAGGTAATAGTTTCAGAAGTAGTGAGTGCGATAATTCAGCACCAATTGCCCCCAAACAACGAGATCCAGGTAGTTTTGTATTTCAAAATTGCAATGGGAAATGGTAAAGAATCATCTGGGATGCTTGATTTAGAGGACTTCAAGCCTAGTAGAATGTGTCTTCAACTTGCTGATAGGTCCATTAGGTATCCTAAAGGTATTGTGGAAAATATTTTGGTAAACATGGGTGGTCTCATTGTTCCTATTGATTTTGTTGTATCACAAGTAAGGGAAATGCAGAATCATGGTAATGAGCACACACTTCTGTTGGGCCACCCATTTATGGCTACAATGCACACACTTATTGATGTTAAAAATGGACGCATGACTATGATTGTGCTTGGTGAAATTATAACTTTTTTTTTATTTCTGACACAACCCCATTCCCTCGCATGCATCACTTGAAAATTGCTCTTTCGTTGATTTCATTGATGAAGCAGTTGAAAATACATTTTTGCATGATTATAGACTTTATACTTTATTTCTTGAGCAAGATGATATATGGAAGACATATGGGCAAGCCTTAAATAAGAGGTAATGGAGATTTTGCGCTAGAAGACGTAGGTAGTAAATCCCAACAAAAACTTAAGTTAAAAGAACTCCCTAAGCATTTAAAATACGTGTTTTTAGAAGAAGGTGAGCAGAAGCCGGTGATTATCTCTATCGTGCTTTCTAAAGAAGAAGAGGGAAAATTGTTGGCGGTACTTAGAAATTTTAAGAATGTGATAGGTTGGGGGTTGAGTGATATAAAAGGGATTAGTCCTTCTATGTGCATGCATATAATCATTTTAGAAGAGGGGACTAAGCCTAGTAGAGAAGCTCAAAGAAGATTGAACCCCATTATGATGGAAGTAGTGCAAAAAGAGGTATCGAAACTCCTAGCTGAAAGGGTGATATACCCAATTACTGATAGTGAATGGGTAGTTCGGTGCATGTTGTACCAAAGCAGAGTGGGATAATAGTTATAGAAAATAAAAAAGGTGAAATTATTCCCACTAGGATCACGACTGGGTGGAGGATCTGCATAGATTATATGAAATTGAATGCTGCTACTAAGAAAGATAACCCCCCCTTATTGGTCAAATGTTTGACAAACATGCAGGACATAGTTTCTATTGCTTTTTAGATGGTCTGTCAAGTTATTATCAAGTGGCCATCGCATCGGAGGATCAAGCCAAAACTACTTTCACTTGCCCAATTGGGACTTTCACATTTCGGCAGATGCCATTTGGACATTGTAACGGACAGGTGACTTTTCAAAAGTATATGTTTTCAATTTTCTCTGACATGGTAGAGGACTTCATTGAGGTATTCATGGATGATTTTTTTCTGTATTTGGGTCCTATTATTCTAATTGTCTCAATAAATTGGCTAAAGTTCTTGAACGATGTATTGAATGCAACTTAACCTTAAGTTGGGGAAAAAACCATTTTATGGTGACAAGCGGAATTATTTTAGGCCATGTGGTTACGAAAAAGGGGATTGAGGTTGACAAGGCTAAAATGATGTTATTGAAAAATTACCCCCTATTAATGTTAACGGCAATAAGAGTTTTCTTGGGTATGTTGGCTTCTATAGAAGGTTTATTAAGGATTTTTCAAAATTACTTGCTCAAGATATTCCTTTCGATTTTGATGAAAAATATTTAAATGCTTTTAACATATTGAAAGAAAAATTGATTACTGCTCCTGTTGTTGTTGCTCCTGATTGGTCATTGCCTTTTGAAATTATGTGTGATGCATCTAATCATGATGTGGGGGTCGTTTTAGGCAAAAGAATTGATAAACTACTCCATGTGATTTACTATGCTAGTTTGACTATTAATGATGCACAAGTAAATTACACTACCACTGAAAAAGAGTTGTTGGTTGTTGTTAATTTAGATCTTACATAGTTGGGTCCAAGGTAATTATCCATAGTGACCATGCAGCCCTGCGATATTTGTTGAGTAAGCCACAAGCTAAACCTAGATTGATTCGGCGGATTTTGATATTGCAAGAATTTAATGTTGAAAAAAAAGATAGAAAAGGGTGAGAGAATGTAGTCGCGGACCAGTTGTCTCGTCTTACTCTTACTGATGACAATATTGCATTTCACAAACACGAGCACATAATTGATTCTTTTCCCCATGAGGAGTTGTTTGAGGTTATTTCAATTCCTTGGTATGTCGACATTGTGAACTATCTTGCATGTGGAATTTTAAGAACTAACCTTTCATTTTAGGATAAGAAAAGATTCTTATCTACTTGTAGGTTCTACTTTTGGGATGACACATACTTGTTTAGAATCAAAAGATGAAATTATCCGAGAGATGCATTCTTGAAGACGAATGAATGATTTCTTGGCCTTTTGTCGTAAAATGCATTGTTGTGGCCACTTTGGAGGCTCTAAATCAGCATTTAAGGTTCTCCACTCAGGTTTTTATTGGTCATCATTTTTCAAAGATGCACATAATTATGGGCTTGCATGCGATAGATGCCAAAGGACTGGAAAGATTAGTAGGAGGAATGAGATGCCTTGGAATAATAACTTGGAAGTTGAAATATTCGATGTATGTGGTATTGATTTTATGTGCCCATTTCCTAAATCTTTGGATATGAATATATACTTGTTGATGTTGATTATGTGTCCCGGTGGGTTGAGGCAATCCCCTAAGGACTGCGATGCTAACACTGCTTGTCATCAAGTTTGTGCGGGAACAAATCTTAAGCGTTTTGGATTCCCTAGAGTTATCATAAGCGACGGGGGACAATATTTTTGCAATAAGTTATTTTAGAAACTGATGAAGAAGAATGGTATCACACATAAGGTAGCCACACCTTATCATCCTCAAACTTCCGAACAAGTGGAGACAACCAACAAGCAAATAAAAGGGATTTTGGAGACGATAAATCTACGAGAAAGACGGGCTACCAAGTTAAATGATGCGCTCTGGGCATACGAGCTTTATAAGATGGTTTTGGGAATGAGCCCTTATTGCCTAGTCTACGGAAAAGCGTTTCATTTATCGGTTGAAGTGGAGCACAAGGCATATTGGGCCATCAAAGTGACAAATTTAGAACTGGGTGTAGCAGAGGACCGAAAGGAAGTTGCAAGCTGTCGACTTGACGAGCCATAGCGAAGCATATGAAAATGTGGATATACAAGGACAAAGTCAAACGACTTCACGATAAGAGAATTATTCATAAAAATTTGAACCAGGTATGAATGTCCTATTATTTCATTCACGATTGCGTTTATTCGGGAAAATTAAAATCAAGATGGAGCGGACCTTTTGAGATTGAATAGGTATACCTTTATGGCAAGTTTAAATTTCTTAATCCAAGAACTCATGAATCCTTCAAGGTTAATGGTCAACGGGTAAGCCATACTATGAAGGGTATCTCGAATCGAAAGAGTCGCGAGCATGGTGCTCGATGAGGTCACTTAAAATCGTGGTCAGGTATCGTCAAGCTAACAACATTAAATAAGCGCTTCTTGGGAGGCAACCCAAGCTTTTGTCCCGGTTTATTTTTCTTTTCCTTCTTATTTTCTTTCGACTAACCGTACCTAATGTTTTGTTGAATATTTATTTTTGTTGTATATATATATAATATTTATTGAACTTATATAAATATTAAATAAAACAAAACAAAAAAAAAGAAATTTTGCAGGCCCAGGCCCAGGCGCGCAGGCGTGCGACAACTCAGCACCAAGCACATGGTCACGCGCGAGACCATTGACAAATTCATTAAAAGACGCGAATTGGGGTTTTTGAGGGTTAAATTTTCACACTCAATTCAAAAATCCTCCCCTCGCTTCAAAATTCACTCTACCAAATCACAAGATTCAACCATTAAAACCACATTCCGCTCTAATTAATCATTTCTACTCAAAAAATCATGCATAGAAGGACCAAAAGGGCTTAAAATCAAAACCAGATGCAAGAAGATGACCCCATGATTCCGATGGATTTTTTAGCCAAATAATTCAACGCCCATTTTCCGATTTATTCTAAGGAGGACGGCCAAAGGTACACTAGCCTACTCTCTCGTGAGTTACCTCTGTCTACCTTCTTATCTATGAAAACGTTGCAAGAATTGGAGTTGCTTGATGAATTTATGGGTTTTGTTAATTTGTTTGGATGGAAAAAATTTGCACCATTTACTTCTAGGGTATTGATAAAGTTGGTACTTGAGTTTTATACGACATTGCATTTTTCGGATTCTCATCTTACGGATTTTAAGTGTCGTTTTTTTGGGGAAGAATGTGAGGTGAATTTTAGGGTGATGAAATCAATTTTTGGGCTATCTAGACATGGTATTCGGGCGGTGCCCAATTCGTTTACCAGCTGAATTTTGGGTAGAATTGACGGGTTATAATAATTTTTCTACAAAAAGAACCTCGAATAGTTTTATTACAGAGCCCGCCTTATACTTGCTTCACAGATTCATTGCTCATTGTGTTTTTCGAAAGATGAGAGTAGTCGAGTAACTACCCCGAAATTGTTTTTTCTATGGTGCCTTTCTTATAACACCAAAATTTACACCACGACATTCATTTTCGACACTTTCTATCAAAATCTACGAAATCGTAAACATAAACTAGGTTTGGGGCACCTAATTTCTCAATTGGCTATTCATTTCAACATGGTACCCGACCATCTCGACCACCTTGTTGAAATTCCTTGTGGTCCTTGAACATGGCTTTCCTAACTAACAAAGGCACCTTAAAGGACCCCGCATACCGAAAATATTTCCATTGTGAAGTATGGAATCCGATGGGTATTCTACCGCATGAAGAAGGGAGCGGCGGGCGAGCATTTGGGACATATTGTCGAGGAGCACGGGCCGTTCGATATTTCTCCTACGAGGCGAGGATTGCCACCACGAGTTGATCCATCTACAGCCGTCCCTAGGGTTGCAAATGAACCAAGCCGCTCGTGAACTATTCGAAGCTCGATTTGATAAAAGATTGTTTGAATTCGTTTAATGAGGCTCGTTAAAATAAATGAGCCAAACTCAAACTCAGAGATATTTGGTTTGTTATCTCGTGAATAGGCTCGTTAGCAAGCTTGTGAGTAGCCTTTGTTAATAAGATCATATAAATTAAACTAATAATTTGACTTCAATTTTAATTTTTATATGTTTAACTTATGATAAATATAAATTTATTTGAATAAATTTATTTGTTTTAATAAAATCATAGGTTTTAATAAATACATTATGCGTTTTTATATATATAATTTTATTTTTTGTAATAAATTAAAGAATAATTTAATTTATAATTAATATTTCTAAGCTCGTTCAGGCTCAATTAAGCTCGAAAAAGTTCATGAGCCATCAATATATTCGATAAATTCAGGCCCGAGTTCGACTCGATAAGAAACGAGCCAAACTCAAACTCTTCAAAGCTCGGCTCGTTTTGGTTTGATTGCAGCTCTAGTCGGCCCCTCTACTAGCACTAGTCAGGGCCACGCAACCGATTAGGAGGCCGTTATGGGACATCTCGATGCTATACAGAGCTAGTTTGTCTATTTTTAGCATTAAATGGTAGACGCACAAGAACAAATGACCGGTCTTCGCTGACTTATGCAAGACATGAATGTGCAAGTTGAGTCCATTGATATTCGAGTCCAAAATACTGAGCAAAATTGGGTTAACATGTCTTTCTCGCCTTTCTCGCCTCCACCTGCACCGGATGATCAGCAGTGACATTTTAGAGTTTGTTTTCTTTTTGTTTTCCTTTCTTTTGTGTGTGTTGTGTGCGTGTTAGTGTGTTTGCAATTCTTGTTTGTCATTACTATAGTTCTAGTTGTTTCTATTTTGTTATTGTGTTTTCTTCCACATATGGCTTTTGCAGAATTGTAGGCGGATGTGACTATGGTGCCATTTATCAATCATCGCATTTTTCGAGGGCGTATCTTTTTCCTTCTCTTTTATTTTTAGGCGTTGAGGTCATTGCGTGATGTAAGTATGAGGGGGACAGTTAGTCATTGTTAAGATATGATGATTGCAATTGGTTATATTTTTACTTGCCTAATAATTATCCCAAATTTAATAATGGTGTTGCTTAGTCGATTGAAAAAGATGTATTAATTTGAGCTTCAATTAGAAAATGATATTGTGAACTTGAAACGTAGGATTTGACCAAATATTAAATTAACTTTTGTGATGAACGAATTAGGTGATGGTTAAACAATAGTCCGGTTGTGGGGCTTGAATTATGAGATTTCATTGATGTGAATTAAGTTAAAACCCTATTTTGATTTGTGTGTGTACACAAAATTGCTAGCCTTGCAAATAACAAAAATCATATATATGAAAAAAAAGGAACAATCGAGATTATACTCTGTTGGTTGAGCCGCTTACTAACAAGGAGTATTCATGAGCCCCATGTTTATCTTTTACGTAAAATGGCGGCCCAAACATGAGTATGGGAAACCACCCTAGGAGCTTTTAGAAAACATCCGAAGTTTATACCTAGTGGAAGAATATCCCGAGATTTCTAGCAAAAAAAAACAAAAACAAAAACAGAAACAACAATAGCGAAAAAAAATTGTTCATGGCTAGTACTTGCGTGATTTGTTGTGTGTGTGACAGGGTTGCAACTTTTGACACGAATTTGAAATTTAGTGGAGAAAATCAAACACAGTAACTAGTTTTTAACTTTAGCCGAGTGAGCCTATTGCTTAGGTTAGGAATCGATGAGGGATAATCTGAAGTGGATAGAACATGGTGTTATGGATTAGTTGATTCTCAAATTGGACATAATATTTCTTATTGGGTTTATTGGCATTATTATTTACTTGAGGACGAGCAAAAGGCTAAATGTGGGGGAGTTGTTTTACATGTTTTTTGATTATGATTTTTGTGTGTTTTTCGGTTTCTTTTGTGTGTGATTATGCATATTTACTCGTGGCTTTATGTATTGTTTATTGTGTTGAGTGTTACATAGGGTTTTTGTGTCATTGTTATAGGTCACGGTGAAAAGAGGCTCACAAGCGGGTAAAAATGGGAAAAATGGGCAACAACGACACACGCTGGTTGAAGAGTGCACAGCGAGACGGGGAGCGGATGGGCGCGCATGGGGCGATGCCACATGGGGACACGCAGCGCGATGGGTTTCGAACACAAATTTTTTTATTTTACTTTCGATTTTTGGCTCTTCCATATTGTTTAGGACTCTAGGCTTATAAATAGGATTTCAGAGTCCTTATTTTTTACATACTTTACTTTTTAGCACTTTTAGAATCTCGTTTTCTCTCTTTTCTCTTGCTTTTCAACATTGGGATTGCTTGGGTTCTTCCTATTGAAGTTATTTTGCGACTTAATCAAAGTGTAATATTTCTTCATCTCTTTTCTCTGATTTCAATTGTTTGGTGATTATTATTATTGCATGATGATGTTTATGATTGTTTTCTTTCTTTCAATTGAAATTATGATCTCATCCCCAAGCATAAACTAATATCTTTGTTCTAGAATTAGGATGATTTGATTCAAACAAACAAGCATGAGTATTGACTAATTGAATTGCTTTCCTGAATAAATTGCTTTACTTGATGATTAATTGTTTGGCCAACTTTTTATTATTTTGAGGGAATAATTGAGATCGAGAGAAGATATTATTTCTGGACTAATTTATTCAGGGGATAGATATAAATCAGAGATGTATTATCTAACTTGGTTAATGAAAATAGCAAATTAGTTATGAATAGACCTAATCTGTGAATACGTGAGTTATCAAATCTACGCCTAGTTTTTATGTGTTTGTTATAATTGTTAATCGAATGATCAATTAGTTGATATTCTGCTTGCGAGTTTGATGAGATGATTCCAAAATCCTAGATGTTTTATCCATATCGTTTTCCCGGGTTTAATTGTGTTTAGTTTTAATTGGTCTTTTTATTTATTTTTCTTTAGTTAATTAAAATCACAAATTTGGTAAGAGTGTTTAGGATTTATTTTCTGTCAATCGTATTGCATAATAATTATTTACCGGCTAAGTGTTCCGCGAGGGACGACTTTGGTCAACTTGCTACTCTATGATTGATCTCGTGCTCTTGTGAGCATCGCTAGATTAATTTGGATGTTTAGCGGTCGACCAAAATTTTGGTCATGCGGGTGACCCAGGTTCGATCCTCGGCAACGACACCAAAATTTTATTTTATTACTTTGTTCTTCCTCCAGATGATTTCCTTATTGTGATCCTTAGATCCGTGGGAGACTGTGGTGGACACATGGTTCCTCAAGCTTACGCATGCATACGGGAATACGAGTATGTTATGTGGCGGTTGGGCATGTCTCCGACTGTGGACGGGTTCCACTCTTTGTTCTATGTCAGGAAATCTCTTGGTGACACCTTCTTCCATTTCTTCCCCTGTCCCTAGTGCAAGTTTCTCAAGGGACTTCCTTCTATGTGAGGGACAATGGTTTGGAGCTCCTTCACGAATGGGTCTCGGAAGCTATGTCAGCCCGAGGTACTCTCACTTCCCGAAACAGGATGGCGAAAGTTTATAGATCTACGGGATTGTTTGAGAGTCTTCTGAATGTTTGGGAGTTCTTGGGTACTCCACCTTATTTTACTTCTTTGTATTGCTTCTCGCTTTACTTGTATATTTGACTGCTTCCATTATCGATATTGCTTCTTGTTTGCTCTTCGTAAGGAGAGTTATAGCATCGCGGAGCTGATGGCCTTAAAGAGGAAGGAAAAATGAGAAAGCTAAAGAAAAATCTGTTGCTGGCGGGAGCTCAAGCACCTCACTCCGGAGTGATAATGAGCGAAGGTCGCTCCCTCACCGTCTAGAGAGTGATCGGTGCTCAGGTTCTCGCTCCAAGGACCGTATTGATGTTGTTCCTGCTCCCCATCCTCCTTCCTCGGCTCTTCCGGGGAAAAGACCAAGGATGGAGCCTGGTGTTGCCGCTATCCGTGGACCATTGGTGTTAGTCCAGTGGCTATGAAAATCTAGAGGGGGGATGAATAGATTTTCCAATTTTTCGATTTACGCCCTCTTTTTCGAATATGAAGATGATGAACAAATAAAAGTGCAGAAATATAAACAACACAAGTTGATTTATAGAGCATCACCCCACCTAGGGAATATGTGCTCTACCACCCGGTATGTCCAAATGGATTGTGAAAAGGAAAAAGTTTTTTAATAGATACCAAATTATTACAACATTTACCTTGAAGAGTATCATACTCTTCTTACAACACCACCTATGAAGATCACCACAATCTTCCAACTCGAAGAGCACCAAACTCTTCTTCACCTTGAAGAGCACCAAACTCTTTTTCACCACGAAGAGCACCAAACTCTTCCAACACCTCGAAGAGCACCAAACTCTTCAACATGAAAAGCACCAAGCTTTTCAATCAACAACCTCTCATTAACCAAACGTGTTATTGCCAAAAGAACACTAACAAGAATTTTTCGTTTTGGATGATGTCACAATTATAACCAAGATTACACTTTAAATTGAAATATTACAACTCAAAAGTGCAAATGTAATCAAGAAGGAAAGCCTAATAAATAAGATGTGAAAGTGATAAGCTTAGGCTAATACAACAAGAATGTTGAAAGTGAAGAACAATATATTTGCAGAGATTTTTCTTGTTGTGTTGTATTATATTATCTTGTTGTGTTGCTTCAAGCCTTCAACTATTTATAGGAGAGCTCTTGGATTTGATACCAGACAATAGGCTCCTCCTTGGAGATTGAAATATGAAAAAAATTGCAAATCAAATGGAGAAAATAGCTGTTAGAAATCAATCCCACAATTTGATGAAATGTTGTCTGCTGCAAATGATAGTTTCTGCTGATAAAATCTTAGGTCGAACGGTCAACCTCTTATATGAAAAATACATTAAAAATTGAAACACTTTGAAAAATCAAAGCTTGGACCGGTCTAATAGGGGTTGGACCGGTCGGCCTTGCCTTCAACCGGTCGTGTAACGGCCTAGAATTTCTTTAATAAAATAAACGAGCATACACTTAATTTTAACTATGAAAAGGAACTTGGATAATTTAAAAATAAAATTAAACTGAGACAATTGTAGCGGAAGCAAAATATTTTATAAATAAAATTTAACCATCGTCTATGAACTGGAAAAGAAAACTAATAACTTAAAAATAAGTAAATAGTTCAACATTTTTTTAAATAAACATTTGTAAATAAATTCCTAGGTCTTGTCATATCCACCGCTCTTAGCCAGCGCCATCTCCTTCACCAGAAATGTTTGTTATATGTGGGGTGAACGACACAGCTCAGTGGAGTATAAATTGTCCAAGCTAAATACAGAGATATTTCACATAGGCATGCAAATACAATTCAATAGGACATATCATAGATCTTTTAAAAAACCGTAGACATAGACATGGGTAGCACTGCAGGGGTTCCACCTGAGGGATACATCGACCCCAGACCTCTTGAGTCCCTCGTTCAATAGGGCTGGCAAGAATCGTCTGAACACATTAAATGCAAAATAATCTAAGCATTTAACAAGGACAATAAAGTTTAGAAAACAAACCCCACATTGAACGTAGCTTTGAAAATTGAGTAGAGCCTAGAAGTGTAAGATGCAAGCACGCCTAATCCTCGCTCGATAAATCGCCTAATCAATAGAAAATAATACTAATCAAAATCCTCGAATATTCTAAACTTAAACTTAAAAATAATAATCTAAAAATTATAATTTAGGGGCTTAATAGAATATATATATATATATATATATATAGAATTGAAGGCTAAAATGGAATTGAAAATAAAAATTGGAATAAAAGACTAATTTGGATGATTTAGGGGTCGAGGGAAATTCTGTCAATAGTTTATGGGGACCACATCCCTAAAATTCCTCCTTATCCCTTTTCCCATACGTAAACTCTCATTCTTTCCTTCTCCCTTTTCTTTTTCTCTCACTTTCTTTTTCTTTTTTTTTCTCCTTTTTCCTACTTTTTCCTACTCTTTTTCTACTTCCCCTACTCGGTCAAACCCAGCAATCCCCACCCTCTCTCTTTCTTCTTTCTTTTTTTTTTCTTTTCTTTCTAATTCCCTTCCTAATCGGTTAAAGCCATCCCCCCCAAAATCCCATTTTCTTCTCTCTTCCTTTTTTCCTTTCCTTTCTTCTTTCTCTTTCTTTCTTTTTGTTACTTCGAACCAGGCACACCCCCTTTTCTCTCTGTGTTTTTTCTTTTCTTCTCCTAAAATCAATTCCTCCCTCAAACTATCTCCATATTGAACTAAAATCAACCCCCGCCAACCAACGTCTGTACATCTCGCTCTCTCGCTCTCTATTTCCGTCTTTTTTTTAAAAGCTGATGCACGCAGACACACCGGCAACGATGGGCGGGCGAGGCGGCGGCAATTTTCAGTGGCTTTGGACAGAGGGTGGTTGATTTCGGGCTGAACCGGAGACCTTTCGGCAAATTCGTGGGTTTGAATTTTGGGCAGTAACAAATTGGGTTTTTTGGGTGTTCGATGGGTTACGGGTTTCGGTATTCTGGCGACAACGTCGGGGTGAGGCTTATGGCTGCCGCTCGGCTAGATAGTTTTTGGGGTCCGGGACGTGATTTCTGGGTTTTTGGAGGGTGACCGTGATCTTAAGTGAAGATGGAATTGAGGATTGAAAATTTTACCTTATTTTCTGAAGTAGGAGAGTCGTAGGTTTTTGGTTGGACTATTGATTTATTTTATAGGCTTAATTCGGGTTAAGAGCCTTATTTCACAGGATTCAAAAAAAAAATCTGGTAAAGATATATCAAGATTCGATATATATGGAAATTTGAAATTAGCATCTTGATATTCTATAATACTACTGGAATTGGACATTTTAATGGGCTAAATTGGTAATGGGTTCACATTAAATGGGTTTGTTTAAACTTGGGCTTGGACAATTGGACAATTGACTTGAAAGATTGGGCTTGAAAAAAAATATAATTAGCCCCTAAATAAAAATAAACTAACTAAAAATCTAAAATTCACAATTCTTAATAAAAATCTAAAATTCACAATTCTTCTTCAGGCACGGGATGCCTTCTAAGGCGACCGATTGGCCTTGAAACGAAAGTGTTTTCCGATTTTTGTCAAAAATAAACTTCAAGAAATACTCCAACAAATTAGTAAAAATCATTTAAATCAATTTGAAGAATTTGGACAACATTTAGAGACATTGTGTTGGTGTAAAACTCAATAATATGAAATCATAAAAATTATGATAAAAACATTTATCTAACAAAGTCCCCCTTTTTGATTATTACAAACCAAAATAATTTTAGGAGGTGGATTTTAAAAACGAAATAAGTTTTTCCTGTCAAAAACAACCATCCATTTTAGGCGACACTTTTCAAGATTAAGAATCATAAGGGTAGGAGCAAAGATTTTTCAAAATATTTTGTAAAAGCTCCCCCTATCAACATGCTAAACAAGAATAGGCATAGAAGCCATCATCTAAAAGCTAAAAGTTCAGCTTTTAAAAGTATATCTTGATGTTCAGGAGCATAAAAGCTCTCCCTGTCAAAAAGAATTCATAAGTCACAATTAAAAGTCCATTATGAATCCATTGGACCAAATTTCATCCACCGCCTTTGGCTTTTTCATCCACAACTTATAGCTTTTCTCGCGAGTTTTTCTAACTCATTTGATCTAAACATAAGCTTATCAGCTTATTCCATTTTTCTCCCCCTTTGGAATCAAAAAAAAGACTATTAACACGATAAAAACATCATAAATATATATATCAAAGTACGCATCAAATCGAATTGTCATGCTTTTGAATGGAAAGCTTTAAATTCCAAATAGTAAGGGAAATTTTTAGAAGAAAGATTGTAGAAGCTCATTTGATGGATAAAGCATGATCTCTATAAACATTTAAGACATTTGAAATCAAGATATTCATGTAAAAGATGAAATATTCACTGAGATATTTTATCGAACACTTGGCATGCATAGGATAAAATCGAAGTTGTATATAACATTTTTAAATGTAATCATGCCCAAAAATCCAATACCAATCCTAATTTTACAATCATAATCCATCAACATAAATAATTTCCATCACAATCATACAAGAATTATACCAATTCATAAAGTAAAACCACAATCTCAAGGGTTCAACCCAATTGAGATTAAAAGGGATTTAGACTTATCGGTTGATCGGAGAAGATGAATAATTTGGAAGATATAGACATAATACAAGCCCAATATAGTAGAATTTGCAAAAGAAAATTATTTTGAGTGATTGCGTGTGTAATGGGCGAAGGGGTGTGAAGGAAATACGAAATAAGGTAATGATTTTAAATGAGAGGACATGAAGTACTTAAATCCCAACTCGGCGCCAGTCGACCGATCGACCACTGTCCAACAACCAAGACCAAGACCAGGTCGACTTACGACTACATGGTCAATTGGTACATGTCTGACCCGATTTCCGAATTTTGAGTTAAAAAATGCGATTTTTCACCCCTAAGTTTTAAAAATGCACAAAATGCAATCATAGACCTTATTCGATATGCATTATGCCTAATCGAGCTATAATTGAAGTAAAAGACTCGACGGCTAAAGATTTTGTAAAAATATCCACGAGTTGATCTTGAGATCGAACAAAGCACATCTCAATTTTTCGTTTAGAAACAGAATCCTTTAGAAAATGGTGTTGAACCTCAATATGTTTTGTTTAGTTATGATGAATTGAATTTTTACCAATGTTTATAGCGGACGTATTGTCACAAAATATAGGAACATTTTCGAATCAACATTTGTAATCCGCTAAAGTTTGTTTCATCCAAAGAAGTTGAGTACAACAAAAGGCCGCGGAAATATATTCGGCATAGTCCGAATCACTATATCCTTTTAGAGAAAAATTGTCATTCTTTTGATAAAACAAGACATATGAAATAGTGCCTTTCAAATATCGAAAAATTCTTTTAACGGCACTCATATGAGATTTTTTGGGATTGCTTTGAAAACAAGCATATAGACATACGGCATGAAGAATATCAAGTCTATGAGTAGTAGGATAAGATGGTGGACATACCTTGATTTTGTTTGACGAACAATTTACCATATTCATTCTTGTCCAATTTTATGTAGAAAAGCATTGATCCCTTTGCTATCCTTTATTCTTTAACACCAAAATATCTCCTACAAAGTCTTAAGAAAAATTCAAGCACAAAAGTTTAGTAGTATCAGATATGCAATTTAAAAATTAGACAAGTAGCACATACTATGCTTATGTAATAACCTTCAAGAGTTTAACAAAATATGCAAGTTCTAATGTGCTTATAGAAAGGTTATATAAGGTCTCTTTTGAAATTTGAAAATTTGAGAATATAGTTGAGACCTCATTTTTAAGACACATTTTGAAAAAAAAAATTGACAATCAAGGCATAAATAAAGACACGAATATGTGCAATAATTATAAAAGACAAAATAAAATGCATAATTCAAGAAGAGGAGAAGAGTTACCAATTTCGCCATTGCCAAGGTATGTGTCTTTCCCATTGTTTATTATACCTTCTTCTTGGAAAATGATTTTGTTGATAATGTCTTCTCCTTTAATCAAATTGCGTGAACATTTGTTGTCTATTTGACGATTTGAATTCCTTTGACTTTTATTGCGCCGAGTACCTAACATGAAATTATCTTGTGGTACCCTCAAGTGTTTGGGTCCATTGGGATTAGCTTTGAGACTTTTAGGTCTCCAACAATAATTTGAGCTATTTCTAGCCCGACAAGTATTTGTCATGTGAACACTTTTACCACAATAAAAACATGTAATAGATATAGAAGCGTGATGATTGGCATAAACAAAAGTCGCTACTTGATTTTTTTTCGTAGGATTGATAGCATTTGGCTTATAACCAAGTCCTAGTTTCAAATTATCACAACGTTGAACATCAAGAATTTTGGTCATTTAATCGATACTCAATTTAAACTTCGTCATGTCATTTTTCATGCAATCAATATCCTTAACTAGACATTCATTTTATTTTTAAAAGAGTTTTAACCTTCTCTTGTTAGTAGTGTGAGCACAAGAAAGTGATTCATATGAAACAAGTAAACTATCCTTTTCATTTTTCAAGGTGTTGAATTCCTTTTTCAATTTTTTTTATTTAAAAAGCATGCTCTGGAATTCATTTTGAAGCTCATCAAAATCACTTTGTAATTCATCAATAAAAAAGCTCATCCCACGTTTTTGCTTTGGCTTTGGTATTCAAGGCTTTGTGAAAGTGCGTTTTCTTCCTTTGTTCTTCTTCCTCTTTTGGACAATCGGCAACATAGTGTCCGGGTTTTCCGCATCTAAAACAAAACTTGTTTTTTGCTTTTCTCCTTGTTGTTATTTAAAAATTTTGTAAATTTTCTAATAAGTTCCTCATCTTCATCTTCTTCTTCATCTTTCTCGTCACTTGAATAATACTTTTTTGATTTTGAGGCAAGACCTTTGGAGTTGATCCCATATCCGGTTGAGAAGTCGATGCCTTGAATTACTCCTTTCAATTTTATAAACTTCACAGAAGAGAAGATTGCCAATAAGCTCATCAAAATTTAGAGTTTCTAAATTTTGAGCTTCCGTAATAGCGGTAACTTTTTCGGACCAAGAGGAGGGAAGAGCATTTAGAACTTTGGTGACTTTATCCTCTTTGGAAATAATTTTCCCAAGTGCAGCTAGAGGATTTACAATGTTGTCAAGCCTTTCAACCATTTTGGAAATATTATCTCCAACATTTATAGTGAAATTTTCGAACTCTTTGACAAACATGGTCTTTCGAGCTTGTTTCACTTTCTTTGTGCCTTCATAGATAACTTCTAATTTTTTCCATACATCATGAGCGGATCGAATTCCTCTAATACGATTATATTCTGTAGCACTAAGAGAACAATGAAGAATGTTAAGAGCTTTACCATTTAAGGAGAATATTTTCTTGTCTTCATTATCGAACTCCTTGAGTGCTTTGGGAATTTGAGTTTCGTCTTCCTTTTTCTTCATCGGGATGGATACTCCATTTATAACCGTGTTCCAAATATCGAACCCACAACCTTGTAAGAAGTACTCCATTCTATCTTTCCAGAATGCATAATTATTGGAGTCGAAGAGAGGCGGTCTATTGAATGAAGCACCGGTTGGAATATAGCTTTCGTTCGTAGCCATGGATCTTTTCTTTTTACTCGCAATGAAAAACGAGCTCGCCAAAGAGTTTGGCTTTGATACCACTTGTTAGTCCAAGTGGCTATGAAAATCTAGAGGGGGGAGAATAGATTTTCCAATTTTCCGATTTACACCCTTGATGGCTCAAAAGCTACCTTTAAAACCGTAGGCAAGTGCACCTATCGTTTTATAGTATAGATTATTGAGTACCGAGTGTCATTCCCACAAGGATTGTAAGTACTAATAATCACCGTCTTTTTGTTATTTAATCTAATAATTTTCAGAGTTTTTGTTTGATAAAAAAGGAAAACAAATTATAAATTGTAAAAATAAAGGAAGATTTGTAAAATAAGAAATCAAGAGATAGAAATGTGTTTGAATGTAAATCCCTCTAGATTGTTTTTGTGATTTGACAAGTTAAAAATACAACCGTAAGCCCTTAAGCAAAAACCAACCTCTTTTAATAAAATCTCATGTCTTGTAGACCGTAGAAATTCCCAATTTAAGTTAAACCCTTTCTCAAGGCGAAAAACTTCTAATCTCAAGTTGATTAACTGAAATCTCTTTCTAGTTAAAACCCCAAGACAAAGATTATAGCGATTTGTGAATTCCCATATTAGGTTTGACCCTAATCCGGAAGATTTATGTCGTCCCTATATCTAGGATTGCATGCAACTCTTTTCACTTATATAGGTTCTATTTCACCATGAATCTCGATTTCCCGGATGAAAAATAAACTTCAAATCAATATTGCGCATATATCAATTCGAATGAACGAAGCATAATATAAGTGAATCACACAAAATATGAAGATTTTATTAAAAACATACACACCTTAATCACAAATCCATTCTAGAGTTCATTGCATTCAAACACTAGGAGTTTAGCTACACATGATTTTGACCAAAGAATAAATTACACAAGAAGATTTAAGTATTGTAGACATGGTGTACTTATCTTTCTCAAAATCTCAATTGACTTCTTTCTTGATTGATGATGTTGCTCCAAGCCTTCTTCTCCAATATTGCCCCAAGCTTTCTCCTCCAAGACCCCCTTGATCCCAATTCTACTTAATGAAATGAATACAATGAATATTTCCTGAGTATCTAATGAATGAATCTCCCAATTTCAACCCTTGGCTTTTATAGGCAACCGATACATTGATAGTACTCTCTTTTTTATTAAACAATCACCCTCATTTTCCTTGTTGGTTGGTGAATTCTTGTATTCAAGTGATGAGGAGGGGACATGGAGACATGTTTCAGCAAAATAAGGTGTTAAAAGTGTACAAAAGTGGTCAAAATGGGTTGGTTGGTGAGTTTTCCCCAAATTCCGCAAAGAAAAGTTGCAAAAAGAGGTCCCGGACACGGCCATGTCGCCGACACGGCCAGGCCGTCTTTGTTTAATTGTCGCAGAACTCGGCTGACATGGCCATGCTTCCCAACACGGCCAGGCCGTGTTCTGGACACGGCCATGTTGGGGACACGGCCAGGCCGTGTTTGGAGGCTGTTTTGTGCAAAAATTCGAGTTTTTGGCTCCCGGCGGAACACGGCCGTGTTGCCCGACACCCCTGCCCGTGTTGGACCAAAAAGGCCCCGAAATGACGCGTTTGGCTTGGAATTTCGAGCGTTTTTGCATCCTTAAACTCCCCGGTATGTTTTGACATGAATCTATGGTCCGAAATTCACCAAAATTAGCCCCGAATGGTCAATCTACATCAATAAAATCACCTCGGAGTAATATGAACTATGTACAATCAAAAATTTACAAAACTAACAATAAAATAACTCGAATTCTACTCAAATATACACATAAAACATGCATAAAAAGACCCTTATCAAACCACCTCCAACTTTCAACTTTGCTTGTCCTCAAGCAAAACATTATATCAAAAAGAGGGATTCAATAAATCACAACATACAAAGATGATTTTTTTTTTTCAACATATTGAACATAAGCGAGTCAAGTTCTTGGCCTTCTCAACCTGAATTAACCATTAAGTAAAAACATAGTTTTGTAAAGCGATCGATTGTCAAGAAAGATCAGAATATCGGCGGCATTATTCGGACTTGAAATCATCACTCCACAAATATCGATAGTTATGAACAACTTCAATTCAATAACGCCATGAAAATACAAGAATTTAATAGATCATTGTAGTTAGCCTACTAGTCATATAACCAAGCTTCTTGAACTTTATTGGAATGAGAAGTCAAGGAGTATTCATTCTTCTTTTTTTTTTTATCGTTCTCTTTTTTTTTTTTTTTTTGGCCCTTTCGAGACATGCTTCCACTAGGTTTATATTTTGAATTTCTGTTCAAACACTCCTAGGTGGTTTCCCATACTCATATTCGTGTCGCCGTTTTACGTAAAAGACAAACATGGGGCTCATGAATGCTCCTAGTTACTAAGCAACAACAAATAGAGGAGTATAACCTCGATTGGTCCATTTTTTTTTTTTTTTCTTTTTTTTTTTTCTTCTTTTTCTTTTTTTTTCTTTTTTCTCTTTCTCTTTTTTTTTATTCGCAAGCTTGGTTTAACAACTCGTTAACCACTACTAAATCACGAGTTCTCGACGCGTTCATAGCGCTAGGTATCGTCGTATATGCCTTAACACATCAAGTATTTATGGTGTTAGAAATCTCATCAAAATTTTGCCGCATCCACGTCAATATATCCTAGACAATCAATTGCTTCACATTGAAAACACAAATTAACAAGTTAATGTAGGTATAATTGGGCTAAGTTATTGACTAGCAAACATTCAATTTGTTAAAAAAAAAAATAAAAATCACATCTCTCACAAACAAGCATACAAGCATTCCGAAAATGTTATTGTACCCACCTCCAACTTTTAAGATTCACATTGTCCTCAATGTGAAAGAAAGAAATGGACAAACACACACCAATACTCAAAAAGCAAAGAAATTAGAATGATATAAAAGAGGTGGAAAAAGAAAAACACGGCCTTACTACAATAGTGGAATCGGTGTTGAACGACCATTGGGTTGTTTTGCACGGACCTTCAACGACATTTTCATACCTAATTAAAGTTAAGCAACACACAACTCGAATATCGTGAAATCTCAAATATTCCCAATTAGGACAACCAAGAAGAAGCTCAAGAGTTTTTTTTTTTTTTTTGAAAATGACTCTAATTAAGGACTTGTGATTATTTTGAAAGAAAATAAAAAAAAATAAAAATAAATGAAAACAATTGCACACAAACATCGGGTTGCCTCCCGGTTAGCGCTTATTTAAAGTCGTATACCGGACTAACTCACCTAAATGTGGAGATTAGTCGGGCGAGCTTCAAACTTATGAAAATCCCTTTGGTGTTTAGGAGAACTACCCCCAACCTCAAGTTTCAAAATGTGCATTTCGACCTTTCCTGGTCCCCCTTTTTGGGCATAAGCTTCCAACATGGACTTTGAACAACACTTTTCTCCAAGAGTTTCTCATCATGCAAAGGAATTGAATCGACAAAAGAACAAGTAGTATCCTTTTCAATATCAACATGAATTTTAAAAATTACTTGTTCATCCCCTACTCTCAAAGTTAATTTTCCTCATGCACATCAATGATAGATTTCGCCGTAGCCAAGAAAGGACGCCAAGAATTTTGTAAAGCGATCGATCACAAGAAAGATCAGAATATCGGGGCATTATTCGAGACTTGAAATCATCACTCCACAAATACTGATAGTTATGAACAACTTCAATTCAATAACGCCATGAAAATACAAGAATTCAATAGATCATTGTAGTTAGCCTACTAGTCATATAACCAAGCTTCTTGAACTTTATTGGAATGAGAAGTCAAGGAGTATTCATTCTTCTTTTTTTTTTTATCGTTCTCTTTTTTATTTTTTTTGGCCCTTTCGAGACATGCTTCCACTAGGTTTATATTTTGAATTTCTGTTCAAACACTCCTAGGTGGTTTCCCATACTCATATTCGTGTCGCCGTTTTACGTAAAAGACAAACATGGGGCTCATGAATGCTCCTAGTTACTAAGCAACAACAAATAGAGGAGTATAACCTCGATTGGTCCATTTTTTTCTTCTTTTTTTTTTTTTTTTCTTCTTTTTCTTTTTTTTTTTTTTTCTTTCTCTTTTTTTTTATTCGCAAGCTTGGTTTAACAACTCGTTAACCACTACTAAATCACGAGTTCTCGACGCGTTCATAGCGCTAGGTATCGTCGTATATGCCTTAACACATCAAGTATTTATGGTGTTAGAAATTTCATCAAAATTTTGCTGCATCCACGCCAATATATCCTAGACAATCAATTGCTTCACATTGAAAACACAAATTAACAAGTTAATGTAGGTATAATTGGGCTAAGTTATTGACTAGCAAACATTCAATTTGTTAAAAAAAAAATCACATCTCTCACAAACAAGCATACAAGCATTCCGAAAATGTTATTGTACCCACCTCCAACTTTTAAGATTCACATTGTCCTCAATGTGAAAGAAAGAAATGGACAAACACACACCAATACTCAAAAAGCAAAGAAATTAGAATGATATAAAAGAGGTGGAAAAAGAAAAATACGGCCTTACTACAATAGTGGAATCGGTGTTGAACGACCATTGGGTTGTTTTGCACGGGACCTTCAACGACATCTTCATACCTAATTAAAGTTAAGCAACACACAACTCGAATACCGTGAAATCTCAAATATTCCCAATTAGGACAACCAAGAAGAAGCTCAAGAGTTTTTTTTTTTTTTTGAAAATGACTCTAATTAAGGACTTGTGATTATTTTGAAAGAAAATAAAAAAATAAAAATAAATGAAAACAATTGCACACAAACATCGGGTTGCCTCCCGGTTAGCGCTTCTTTAAAGTCGTATAGCCGGACTAACTCACCTAAATGTGGAGATTAGTCGGGCGAGCTTCAAACTTATGAAAATCCCTTTGGTGTTTAGGAGAACTACCCCAACCTCAAGTTTCAAAATGTGCATTTCAACCTTTCCGGTCCCCTTTTTGGGCATAAGCTTCCAACATGGACTTTGAACAACACTTTTCTCCAAGAGTTTCTCATCATGCAAAGGAATTGAATCGACAAAAGAACAAGTAGTATCATTTTCAATATCAACATGAATTTTAAAAATTACTTGTTCATCCCCTACTCTCAAAGTTAATTTTCCTCATGCACATCAATGATAGATTTCGCCGTAGCCAAGAAAGGATGCCCAAGAATTAGAGGAACATCAATATCATCATGCATGTCAAGAATAACAAAATCAACTGGGAACATGAATTTATCAATCTTGACTAACACATCATTAATAGTACCTCTAGGATGTTTAATCGATTTATCGGCCAATTGAATGTCCATCCTAATAGGTTTAAGTTCACCTAATCCCGCATGCTTGAATGTTTCATAAGACATCACATTGATACTAGCTCCCAAGTTGGCTAGTTCCCTATCAACATGTAAACCATCAATTGTTCAAGGGATAATAAAACTTCCTGGATCATTAAATTTTTGTGGTAGTTCATTGGAAGGACATTTATCATTCAATTGCACATTTGATAATTTGTTGAGCTTATTTTCACTAGGAATGATGTCATTAAGATCCTTAACATGCTTTGAATGAGGGTCAACAAATGGAATATTGGCATGTAATTGTTTGAAAGAATCAAGGTACTTACCAAATTTGTCCTCCCTTATATCTTCTTCTGTTAGACTCCGGTAAGGTATCTTGGGCTTGTATTCGCAATCTCTTTTTCATGAGCTTTTCTTTGGGCATGTCATCCGCCACGTATTTGCATGGCGGCATTGGCATAATCATGCTCATGTGGAAAACTCGATGGTGATTGCCTTTACGTGCTCCCCGGGTTTGGCTCGGTATTACCCTAAAACTACCTTGTGGCCTTTCGGAAATCATCTTCGCAACGCCTATTTGATTTTCCGTTATGGATAGATGCCTCTTGATTTCTCAAGGATGTTTCCACCGCTTTGGAATCGGGTATCTCTGTTGATTGCACAAACTTTGTTATAAGATCTTCCAAGTTAGGCTTACCTTGATTTGGGCAAAATCCGGAGACGTGTGTAGATCAAGATTGGGATTAGGTCGTGGTTGGCCTTGGTTTCCCCAACCGAAATTAGGATGTTGTCTCCACCCAAGATTATATGTGTTCTTTGTAAGGATTACTTGGGTAATTTCGCCTTGATTCCCAACGTTAGCCTAGCCTTCGCTCACTGAGGTATTGTGTGTGGGTAGTCCCGATGATTATGCAATCCTCTGCAAGTTTCACAAGATAAAACATGCGGCGGTGGTGGTTTAGGAGCCGCTAGATCGTCGATCTTTTAGGTCAAAGCTTCGACATGTGCAAAATTAGTGTAACCACCGCATGATTATTATAAACACCCACCGTCTGTCTTAGGTTTACCTCAGACGGATTGCCATTGATAGCCATTCATGGCCATTCCCTCTATCGAGATCTTGGGCGAGTTTTCGGTGTTTTATTGTTCAAAGTTCCCCGGCCGCCGCATCAATCATTTGCCTTGTTGAGAGTAGCCCATTGTAAAATGTTTGGACTTGCATCCAAATAGGAAAACCATGATGTGGGCATTTCCGCAACAATTTTTGAATCTCTCCCAAGTGTCGTACAAGGTCTCGTCATCTTCTTGAGTGAATGAAGAGATTTCATTCCTCAATCGTGCGATTTTGGCCGGTGGAAAATATTTCAAAAGGAACTTTTCGCCATGATGTTCCACGTTGTAATCGTTCCCTTTGGCAAAGTATTTAGCCATTGTTTAGCCCGTCCCCAAGAGTAAATGGGAATAGGCGTAAACGGATGGCATCATCGAGACCCCATTGATTTTGAATGTATCACAAATTTCGAGGAAATTTGCGATATGATTATTCGGATCTTAAATGATAGTCGTCGAATTGAACGAATTGTTGCACCATTTGAATGACATTAGGTTTGATTTCAAAATTATTGGCGGCAACAAATGGCCTTACGATGCTAGATGACGTGTCATCCATGGATGGTTTGGCATAGTCATACATAGTTCTTTGTTCCTCCTCCATGACGAAATCTTTACTTTCGTTAGTATCCTCTTCGTGGTCTCAGTGTTAGTATTTTCCTCTCGTGTTGCTACCTACAGTGTCGCTTCCAAATTCGGCGACGAGTAGGCATACACTGCGGTAAACAAAGAGGATAAGTATAAACCAAGACTTACAAAGATAGATAAAAAGAAAGATAATGGTAAAAAAATAAAAAAATGATTAAATTAACAAAAATAAAGCGTTCTTAATATTACAATCCCGAAACGCGCCAAAAACTTGATGGCTCAAAAGCTACCTTTAAAACCGTAGGCAAGTGCACCTATCATTTTATAGTATAGATTATTGAGTACCGAGTGTCATTCCCACGAGGATTGTAAGTACTAATAATCACCGTCTTTTTGTTATTTAATCTAACAATTTTCAGAGTTTTTGTTTGATGAAAAAGGAAAACAAATTATAAATTGTAAAAATAAATGAAGATTTGTAAAATAAGAAATCAAGAGATAGAAATGTGTTTGAATGTAAATCCCTCTAGAATGTTTTTGTGATTTGACAAGTTAAAAATACAACCGTAAGCCCTTAAGCAAAAACCAACCTCTTTTAATAAAATCTCATGTCTTGTAGACCGTAGAAATTCCCAATTTAAGTTAAACCCTTTCTCAAGGCGAAAAACTTCTAATCTCAAGTTGATTAACTGAAATCTCTTTCTAGTTAAAACCCCAATACAAAGATTATAGCGATTTGTGAATTCCCATATTAGGTTTGACCCTAATCCAGAAGATTTATGTCGTCCTATATCTAGGATTGCATGCAACTCTTTTCACTTATATAGGTTCTATTTCACCATGAATCTCTCGATTTCCCGGATGAAAAATAAACTTCAAATCAATATTGCGCATATATCAATTCGAATGAACGAAGCATAATATAAGTGAATCACACAAAATATGAAGATTTTATTAAAAACATACACACCTTAATCACAAATCCATTCTAGATTTCATTGCATTCAAACACTAGGAGTTTAGCTACATGATTTTGACCAAAGAATAAATTACACAAGAAGATTTAAGTATTGTAGACATGGTGTACTTATCTTTCTCAAAATCTCAATTGACTTCTTTCTTGATTGATGATGTTGCTCCAAGCCTTCTTCTCCAATATTGCCCCAAGCTTTCTCCTCCAAGACCCTTGATCCCAATTCTACTTAATGAAATGAATACAATGAATATTTCCGAGTATCTAATGAATGAATCTCCCAATTTCAACCCTTGGCTTTTATAGGCAAACCGATACATTGATAGTACTCTCTTTTATTAAACAATCACCCTCATTTTCCTTGTTGGTTGGTGAATTCTTGTATTCAAGTGATGAGGAGGGGACATGGAGACATGTTTCAAAAAAAATAAGGTGTTAAAAGTGTACAAAAGTGGTCAAAATGGGTTGGTTGGTGAGTTTTCCCCAAATTCCGCAAAGAAAAGTTGCAAAAAGAGGTCCTGACACGCCATATGCGCCCGACACGGCCAGGCCGTCTTTGTTTAATTGCGCAGAACTCACCGACATGGCCATGCTTCCCAACACGGCCAGGCCGTGTTCCCGACACGCCATGTTGGGGAACACGGCCAGGCCGTGTTGGAGGCTGTTTTGTGCAAAAATTCGAGTTTTTTGGCTCCCGACGAACACGGCCGTGTTGCCCGACACCCCCTGCCCGTGTTGGACCAAAAAGGCCCCGAAATGACGCGTTGGCTTGGAATTTCGAGCGTTTTTGCATCCTTAAACTCCCGGTATGTTTTGACATGAATCTATGGTCCGAAATTCACCAAAATTAGCCCCGAATGGTCAATCTACATCAATAAAATCACCTCGGAGTAATATGAACTATGTACAATCAAAAATTTACAAAACTAACAATAAAATAACTCGAATTCTACTCAAATATACACATAAAACATGCATAAAAAGACCCTTATCAAACCACCTCCAACTTTGAACTTGCTTGTCCTCAAGCAAAACATTATATCAAAAAAAGAGGGATTCAATAAATCACAACATACAAAGATGATTTTTTTCTTTCAACATATTGAACATAAGTCAAAGTTCTTGGCCTTCTCAACCTGAATTAACCATTAAGTAAAAACATAGTTTTGTAAAGCGATCGATCAAAGAAAGATCAGAATATCGGCAGGCATTATTCGGACTTGAAATCATCACTCCACAAATACGATTGTTATGAACAACTTCAATTCAATAACGCCATGAAAATACAAGAATTCAATAGATCATTGTAGTTAGCCTACTAGTCATATAACCAAGCTTCTTGAACTTTATTGGAATGACAAGTCAAGGAGTATTCATTCTCCTTTTTTTTATCGTTCTCTTTTTTTTTTTTTTTTTTGGGACCTTTCGAGACATGCTTCCACTAGGTTTATATTTTGAATTTCTGTTCAAACACTCATGGGTGGTTTCCCATACTCATATTCGTGTCGCCGTTTTACGTAAAGACAAACATGGGGCTCATGAATGCTCCTAGTTACTAAGCAACAACAAATAGAGGAGTATAACCTCGATTGGTCCGTTTTTTTTTTTCTTTTTTTTTCTTCTTTTTTTTTTTTTATTTTCTCTTTTTTTTTATTCGCAAGCTTGGTTTAACAACTCGTTAACCACTACTAAATCACGAGTTCTCGAGGCGTTCATAGCGCTAGGTATCGTCAGTATATGCCTTAACACATCAAGTATTTATGGTGTTAGAAATCTCATCAAAATTTTGCCGCATCCACGCAATATATCCTAGACAATCAATTGCTTCACATTGAAAACACAAATTAACAAGTTAATGTAGGTATAATTGGGCTAAGTTATTGACTAGCAAACATTCAATTTGTTAAAAAAAAAAATAAAAATCACATCTCTCACAAACAAGCATACAAGCATTCCGAAAATGTTATTGTACCCACCTCCAACTTTTAAGATTCACATTGTCCTCAATGTGAAAGAAAAAAATGGACAAACACACACCAATACTCAAAAAGCAAAGAAATTAGAATGATATAAAAGAGGTGGAAAAAGAAAAACACGGCCTTACTACAATAGTGGAATCGGTGTTGAACGACCATTGGGTTGTTTTGGTACGGGACCTTCAACGACATTTTCATACCTAATTAAAGTTAAGCAACACACAACTCGAATACCGTGAAATCTCAAATATTCCCAATTAGGACAACCAAGAAGAAGCTCAAGAGTTTTTTTTTTTTGAAAATGACTCTAATTAAGGACTTGTGATTATTTTGAAAGAAAATAAAAAAGAATAAAAATAAATGAAAACAATTGCACACAAACATCGGGTTGCCTCCTAAGTTAGCGCTTATTTAAAGTCGTATAGCTGGACTAACTCACCTAAATGTGGAGATTAGTCAAGAGCTTCAAACTTATGAAAATCCCTTTGGTGTTTAGGAGAACTACCCCCAACCTCAAGTTTCAAAATGTGCATTTCGACCTTCTCGTCCCCTTTTGGGCATAAGCTTCCAACATGGACTTTGAACAACACTTTTCTCCAAGAGTTTCTCATCATGCAAAGGAATTGAATCGACAAAAGAACAAGTAGTATCCTTTTCAATATCAACATGAATTTTAAAATTACTTGTTCATCCCCTACTCTCAAAGTTAATTTTCCCTCATGCACATCAATGATAGATTTCGCCGTAGCCAAGAAAGGACGCCCAAGAATTAGAGGAACATGAATATCATCATGCATGTCAAGAATAACAAAATCAATCGGGAACATGAATTTATCAATCTTGACTAACACATCATTAATAGTACCTCTAGGATGTTTAATCGATTTATCGGCCAATTGAATGTCCATCCTAATAGGTTTAAGTTCACCTAATCCCGCATGCTTGAATGTTTCATAAGACATCACATTGATACTAGCTCCCAAGTCGGCTAGTGCCCTATCAACAGTAAACCATCAATTGTGCAAGGGATAATAAAACTTCCGGATCATTAAATTTTTGTGGTAGTTCATTGGAAGGACATTTATCATTCAATTGCACATTTGATAATTTGTTGAGCTTATTTTCACTAGGAATGATGTCATTAAGATCCTTAACAAGCTTTGAATGAGGGTCAACAAATGGAATATTGGCATGTAATTGTTTGAAAGAATCAAGGTACTTACCAAATTTTCCTCCCTTCTATCTTCTTCTTAGACTCTGGTAAGGGATCTTGGGCTTGTATTCTCGCAATCTCTTTTTTCATGAGCATTTCTTTGGGCATGTCATTCTCCACGTATTTCTCGCATGGCGGCATTGGCATAATCATGCTCATGTGGAAAACTGATGGTGATTGCCTTTACGTGCTCCCTCGGTTTGGCTCGGTATTACCCGGAAACTACCTTGTGGCCTTTCGGAAATCATCTTCGCAATCGCCTAATTGATTTTCCAGTTATGGATAGATGCCTCTTGATTTCTCAAGGATGTTTCCACCGCCTAGAATCGGGTATCTGTTGATTGCACAAACTTTGTTATAAGATCTTCCAAGTTAGGCTTACCTTGATTTGGTGAAAATCCGGAGACGTGTGTAGATCAAGATTGGGATTAGGTCGTGGTTGGCCTTGGTTTCCCCAACCGAAATTAGGATGTTGTCTCCACCCAAGATTATATGTGTTCTTTGTAAGGATTACTTGGGTAATTTACGCGCTTGATTCCCAACGTAATTAGCCTGTTCACAAGGTATTGTGTGTGGGCAGATCCCGATGATTATGCAATCCTCCGCAAGTTTCACAAGATAAAACATGCGGCGGTGGTGGTTTAGGAGCCGCTAGATCGTCGATCTTTTAGCATAGTCATACATAGTTCTTTGTTCATCCTCCATGACGAAAGCTTCGACATGTGCAAATGCTAGTGTAACCACTTTGCATCCGCATTATAAACACCCACTGTTCACAGTAGGTTTACCTCGTGACGGATTGCCATTGATAGCCATTCATGGCCATTCCTCTATCGAGATCTTGGGTAGCTTCACGTGTTTTATTGTTCAAAGTTCCCCGGCCGCCGCATCAATCATTTGCCTTGTTGACGAGAGTAGCCCATTGTAAAATGTTTGGACTTGCATCCAAATAGGAAGACCATGATGTGGGCATTTCCGCAACAATTCTTTGAATCTCTCCCAAGTGTCGTACAAGGTCTCGTCATCTTCTTGAGTGAATGAAGAGATTTCATTCCTCAATCGTGCGATTTTGGCGGTGGAAAATATTTCAAAAGGAACTTTTCGCCATGATGTTCCACGTTGTAATCGTTCCCTTTGGCAAAGTATTTAGCCATTGTTTAGCCCGTCCCCAAGAGTAAATGGGAATAGGCGTAAACGGATGGCATCATCGAGAGACCCCATTGATTTTGAATGTATCGCAAATTTCGAGAAATTTGCGATATGATTATTCGATCTTAAATGCCTGGTAGGCGTCCGAATTGAACGAATTGTTGCACCATTTGAATGACATTAGGTTTGATTTCAAAATTATTGGCGGCAACAGCAGGCCTTACGATGCTAGATGACGTGCCGTCCATGGATGGTTTGGCATAGTCATACATAGTTCTTTGTTCATCCTCCATGACGAAATCTTTACTTTCGTTAGTATCCTCTTCGTGGGTCTGTGTTAGTACTTTCCTCTCGTGTTACTACCGGCAGGTGTCGCGCTTCCAAATTCGGCGACGAGTAGGTATACACTCGCGTAAACAAAGAGGATAAGTATAAACCAAGACTTACAAAGATAGATAAAAAAGAAAGATAATGGTAAAAAAATAAAAAAAAATGATTAAATTAACAAAAATAAAGCGTTCTTAATATTACAATCCCCAAACGGCCCCAAAACTTGATGGCTCAAAAGCTACCTTTAAAATCGTAGGCAAGTGCACCTATCGTTTTATAGTATAGATTATTGAGTACCGAGTGTCATTCCCACGAGGATTGTAAGTACTAATAATCACCGTCTTTTTGTTATTTAATCTAACAATTTTCGTAGTTTTTGTTTTGATGAAAAAGGAAAACAAATTATAAATTGTAAAAATAAAGGAAGATTTGTAAAATAAGAAATCAAGAGATAGAAATGTGTTTGAATGTAAATCCTCTAGAATGTTTTTGTGATTTGACAAGTTAAAAATACAACCGTAAGCCCTTAAGCAAAAACCAACCTCTTTTAATAAAATCTCATGTCTTGTAGACCGTAGAAATTCCCAATTTAAGTTAAACCCTTTCTCAAGGCGAAAAACTTCTAATCTCAAGTTGATTAATCAAATCTCTTTCTAGTTAAAACCCCCAAGACAAAGATTATAGCGATTTGTGAATTCCCATATTAGGTTTGACCCTAATCCAGAAGATTTATGTCGTCCTATATCTAGGATTGCATGCAACTCTTTTCACTTATATAGGTTCTATTTCACCATGAATCTCTCGATTTCCCGGATGAAAAATAAACTTCAAATCAATATTGCGCATATATCAATTCGAATGAACGAAGCATAATATAAGTGAATCACACAAAATATGAAGATTTTATTAAAAACATACACACCTTAATCACAAATCCATTCTAGAGTTCATTGCATTCAAACACTAGGAGTTTAGCTACACATGATTTTGACCAAAGAATAAATTACACAAGAATATTTAAGTATTGTAGACATGGTGTACTTATCTTTCTCAAAATCTCAATTGACTTCTTTCTTGATTGATGATGTTGCTCCAAGCCTTCTTCTCCAATATTGCCCCAAGCTTTCTCCTCCAAGACCCCTTGATCCCAATTCTACTTAATGAAATGAATACAATGAATATTTCCGAGTATCTAATGAATGAATCTCCCAATTTCAACCCTTGGCTTTTATAGGCAACCAATACATTGATAGTACTCTCTTTTATTAAACAATCACCCCCATTTTCCTTGTTGGTTGGTGAATTCTTGTATTCAAGTGATGATGGAGGGGACATGGAGACATGTTTCAAAGAAAATAGGGTGTTAAAAGTGTACAAAAGTGGCCAAAATGGGTTGGTTGGTGAGTTTTCCCCAAATTCCGCAAAGAAAAGTTGCAAAAAGAGGTCCCTGACACGCCATAGCGCCCGGACACGGCTAGGCCGTCTTTGTTTAATTATCGCAGAACTCACCGACATGGTCGTGCTTCCCAACACGGCCAGTGTGTTCTGGCACGGCCATGTTGGAGAACACGGACAGGCCGTGTTGTAGGGTGTTTTGTGCAAAAATTCGAGTTTTTGGCTCCGTGAACACGGCCGTGTTGCCCGACACCCCTGCCCGTGTTGGTCCAAAAAGGCCCCGAAATGACGCGTTTGGCTTGGAATTTCGAGCATTTTTGCATCCTTAAACTTCCCCGGTATGTTTTGACATGAATCCATGGTCCGAAATTCACCAAAATTAGCCCCGAATGGTCAATCTACATCAATAAAATCACCTCGGAGTAATATGAACTATGTACAATCAAAAATTTACAAAACTAACAATAAAATAACAAGAATTCTACTCAAATATACACATAAAACATGCATAAAAAAAGACCCTTATCAACCCTCTTTTTCGAATATGAAGATGATAAACAAATAAAAGTACAGAAATATAAACAACACACGTTGATTTATAGAGCTTCACCCCACCTAGGGACTACATGCTCTTCCACCCGGTATATCCGAATGGATTTCAAAAAGGAAAAAGTTTATTAATAGATACAAAACTATTACAACCTTTACCTTGAAGAGTACCACACTCTTTTTACAACACCACCTATGAAGACACCACACTCTTCCAACTCGAAGAGCACCAAACTCTTCTTCACCTCGAAGTGCACCAAACTCTTCTTCACCATGAAGAGTACCAAATGCTTCCAACACCTCGAAGATCACCAAACTCTTCAACACGAAAAGCACCAAACTTTTCCATCAACAACCTCTCATCAACCAAACGTGCTATTGCCAAAAGAACACTAACAAGGATTTCTTATTTTGGATGATGTTACAATTATAAACAAGATTACACTTTAAATGAAATATTACAATTCAAAAGTGCAAGTGCAATCAAGAAGGAAAGCCTAATAAGGAAGATGTGAAAGTGAAAAACAATATATTTGCGGAGATTTTTCTTGTTGTGTTGTATTGTGTTGTCTTGTTGTGTTGCTTCAAGCCTTCAACTATTTATAGGAGAGCTCTTGGATTTGAATCCCAACAATAGGTTCCTCCTTGGAGATTGAAATCTGTAAACAATTGCAAATCAAATGGAGAAAATAGCTGTTAGAAATCAATCCAATAATTTAATGAAAAGTCATCGCTATAATTAGAGGTTGGACCGGGCCTTGCCTTAGACCGTTGCCCCCATGTGGACTGGTTGGCCATGCCAATATGTGAGACAGAAATGATTTTTTCAATTTTCCAAACTTCAGAATCGGCCCACTGGTCAACCTCATGGTCGACTGGTCGATCTCCCTTATATTATCTCTTGTTTCGATTCTGTCTCAGTTTTCTTCTTGAGGCACGGGTTGCTCTCTAGGGCGACCGTTTGGCCTTGAGACAATAGTGTTTTCCAATTTTTGTCAAAAATAAACTTCAAGAAATACTCCAACAAATTAGTAAAAATCATTTAAATCAATTGAAGCATTTGGACAACATTTGGAGACATTGTTTTGGTGTAAAACTCAATAATATGAAATCATCAAAATTAAAGTAAAAACATTTATCTAACAAACTCCTCCTTTTTGATTATTACAAACCAAAATAATTTTAGGAGGTCGATTTTAAAAATGAAATAAGTTTTTCGGTCAAAAACAACTATCCATTTTAGGCGACACTTTTCATGATTAAGGATCATAAGGGTATGAGCAAAGATATTTCAAAACATTTTGAAAAAGCTCCCCCTATCAATATGCTAAACAAGAATAGGCATAGAAGCAATCATCTAAAAGCTAAAAGCTCAGCTTTTACAAGTATATCTTGAAGTTCAAGAGCTTAAAAGTTCCCCTGTCACAATTAAAAGTCCATTATGCATCCATTGGACCAAATTTCATCCACAGGTTTTGGCTTTTTCATCCGCAGCTTATAGCTTTTTTCGCGAGGATTTTCTAACTCCTTTGATCTAAACATAAGCTTATCAACTTATTCTATTTTTCTCCCCCTTTGGAATCATCGAAAAGACTATTAGTACGATAATAACATTATAAATATATATATATATATATATATATTATCAAAATACGCATCGAATCGAATTATCATGCTTTTGAATAGAAAGCTTAAAATTCCAAATAGTAAGAGAAATTATTAGAAGGAAGAATGTAGAAGCTCATTTGATGGATAAAACATGATCTCTATAAACATATAAGACATTTGAAATCAAGAGATTCATGTAAAAGATGAAATATTCAACAAGACATTTTATCGAACACTTGGCATGCATAGGGTAAAATCGAAGTCGTATATAACATTTGTAAATTTAATCATGCCCACAAATTCAACACCAATCCAAATTTAAAAATCATAATCCATTAACATTCATAAATCACATCACAATCATACAAGAATTATACCAATTCATAAAGTAAAACCACATTCTCAAGGGTTTGACCCAATTGAGATTAAAGAGGGATATAGACACCAATTGATCGGAAAAGATGAATAATATGGGAGATATGGACATAATACAAGCCCAATATAGTAGAATTTGCAAAAGAAAATTATTTTGAGTGATTGTGTGTGTAATGGGCGAAGGGTGCGAGGGAAATACGAAATAAGATAATAGACGGAAATGACAGGACAGAAAGTACTTAAATCCCAACTCAGCCTTGGTCGACAAGTCGACCACCTATCCGACTGGTCCAAGACCATCGACCGGTCGACCACATAGGTCGACTGGTACCTGTAATGCAGTCCAGTTTCTGTCCGAATTTTGAGTTAAAAATGCGATTTTTCACCCTTAAATTTTAAAAACGCACAAAATGCAATCATAAACCTTATTCGATATGCATTATGCCTAATAGAGCTCGAATTGGAGTAAAAAACTCGGTGGCTAAAGGTTTTGTAAAAATATCCGCGAGTTGATCTTGAGACAGAACAAAACACATCTTAATTTTTTGTTTAGAAACACAATCCCTTAGAAAATGGTGTTGAACCTCCATATATTTGTTCCGTTATGATGAACCGGATTTTGAGCAATGTTTATAGTGGACGTATTGTCACAAAATATAGGAACATTTTTGAAAGAACATTTGTAATCCGCTAAGGTTTGTTTCATCCAAAGAAGTTGAGTACAACAAAAGGCCGCAGAAATATATTCAGCTTCAGTCGTAGATAAGGATACACAATTTTGATTCTTTGAAAACCAAGATACTAGCCAATCGCCTAAAAATTGACATGATCCGGAGGTACTTTTGCGATCATAAATATTTCCCGCATAGTCCGAATCACTATATCATTTTAGAGAAAAATTGTCATTCTTTGGATAAAACAAGCCATATGAAATAGTGTCTTTCAAATATCGAAAAATTCTTTTAAGGGCACTCATATGAGATTCTTTGCGATTGCTTTGATAACGAGTACATAGGCATACGACATGAAGAATATCAAGTCTATGAGTAGTAAGATAAGATGGTGGACATACCTCGATTTTGTTTGACGAACAATTTACCTTATTCATTCTTGTCCAATTTAATGTAGAAAAGCATTGATCCCTTTGCGATCCTTTGTCCTATAACACCAAAATATCTCCTACAAAGCCTTAAGAAAACTTCTTGCACAAAAGTTTAGTAGTACCGGAAAATATTGATAATTATGATATAAAGCAATTTAGAAATAGGCAAGTAGCACATACTATGCTTATGTAATAACCTACAAGAGTTTAATAAAATATGTAACTTCTAATGTGCTTATAGAACGGCTATATAAGGTCTCTTTTAAAATTTGAAAATCCGAGAGTATATAGTTGAGGCCTCATTTTTAAGAAACATTTTGAAAAAGAAATTTGACAACCAAGGCATAAATAAAGACACAAACATGTGCCATAATTATAAAAGAGGATAAGAGTTACCAATTTTTCCATTGCCCCGGGTTGTGTCTTTCCCATTGTTGATTATACCTTCTTCTTGGAAAATGATTTTGTTGAGAATGTCTTCTCCTTTGATCAAATGGCGCAAACATTTGTTGTCTACTTGACGATTTGAATTTCCTTTGACTTTTATTGCACCAAGTAATATGAAATTATCTTGTGGTACCCTCAAGTGTTTGGGTCTGCTGGGATTAGCTTTGAGACTTTTAAGTATTCAATAATAATTTAAGTTATTTCTAGCCCGACAAACATTTGTCTTGTGACCACTTTTACCACAATAAAAATATGTAATAGATCTAGAAGCATGATGATTGGCATAAACAAAATTAGGTACTTGATTCTTTTTCGTATTATTGATAGCATTTGGATATACAGTTTCAAATGATCACAACGTTGAAAATCAAGAATTTTTGTCATTTTATCGGTACTCAATTTAAACTTCGTCTTATCCTTTTTTGTGCATTCATTATCCTTAACTAGATATTCATTTTCTTTTTCAAGAGTTTTAACTTTCTTTTGTGTAGTAGTGTTAGCACAAGAAAGTTATTCATATGAAACAAGTAAACTATTCTTTTCATTTTTCAATGTGTTGAATTCCTTTTTCAAATTTTTATATTTAAAAAGCATGCTTTGGAATTCATTTTGAAGCTCATCAAAATCACTTTGCAATTCATCAATAAAAGAGAAGGAATAATTTTAGCGTACCGCATTGTCTTCTTTGATGCCCATTAGACATTGCTCAGCTTCTTCATCATCGGATGTTGCAAGAAGCTCATCCCACGTTTTTGCTTCGGCTTTGGCATTCAAGACTTTGTAAAAGTGCTTTTTCTTCCTTTGTTCTATTTTTTCTTTTGGATTGGCAACATAGTGTTCGAGTTTTCCGCATCTAAAACAAGACTTGTTTCTTGCTTTTCTTTCCTTGTTCTTATTTACAAATTTGGTAAATTTTCTAATAAGTTCCTCATTTTCATCTTCTTCTTCATCTTCCTCATCACTTGAATAATAATTTTTTGATTTTGAGGCAAGACCTTTTAGAGTTGATCCCATATCCGATTGAGAAGTCGATGCTTTGCATTACTACTTTCATTGGTATAAACTTCATAGATAAGAATATTGTCGATAAGCTCATCAAAATTTAGAGTTTCTAAATTTTGAGCTTCCGTAATAGCGGTAACTTTTTCGGACCAAGAGGAAGGAAGAGCATTTAGAACTTTGGTGACTTTATCCTCTTTGGAAATAATTTTCCCAAGTTCAACTAGAGGATTTACAATGTTGTCAAGCCTTTCAACCATTTTGGAAATTTTTGACCAATATGTTCTTTCGAGCTTGTTTCACTTCCTTTGGTGCCTTCATAGATAACTTCTAATTTTTCCCAAACATCATGAGCGAATATATTCCTCTAATACTATTATATTCTGTAGCAGTAAGAGAACAATGAAGAATGTTAAGAGCTTTACTGTTTAAGGAGAATATTTTCTTGTCTTCATCATCGAACTCCTTGAGTGCTTTGGGAATTTGATTTTTGTCTTCCTTTTTTCTTCATTGGGATGGATACTCAGATATAACCGTGTTCCAAATATTCAACCCGTAACCTTGTAAGAAGCACTCCATTCTATCTTTCCAAAATGCACAATTATTGGAGTCGAAGAGAGGTGGTCTATTGAATGAAGCACCGGTTGGAAGATAGCTCTCATTCGTAGCTATGGATATTTCCTTTTTACTCGCAATGGAAAAATAGCTCGCCAAAGAGTTTGGCTTTGATACCACTTGTTAGTCCAAATGGCTACAAAAATCTAGAGTGGGGTGAATAGATTTTTTGATTTTTCCGATTTACGCCCTCTTTTTCAAATATAAAAATGATGAACAAATAAAAGTGTAGAAATATAAACAACACACGTTGATTTATAGAGCTTCACCCCACCTAGGGACTACGTACTCTACCACCCGGTATGTTCGAATGGATTTCGAAAAGGAAAAAGTTTATTAATAGATACCAAACTATTACAACATTTACCTTGAAGAGTATCACACCCTTCTCACAACACCACCTAAGAGGATCACCACAATTTTCCTACTTGAAGAGCACCAAACTCTTTTTCACCTCGAAGATCACCAAACTCTTCTTCACCACGAAGAGTACCAAACACTTCCAACACCTCAAAGAGCACCAAACTCTTCAACACGAAAAGCACCAAGTTTTTCAATCAACAACCTCTCATCAACCAAACGTGCTCTTGCCAAAAGAACACTAACAAGGATTTCTTGTTTTGGATGATGATACAATTATAATCAAGATTACAATTTAAATGAAATATTACAACTCAAAATTGCAAGTGAAATCAAGAAAGAAAAATTGATAGGCTTAGGCTAATACAACAAGAATGTTGAAGTGAAGAACAATATATTTGCAGAGATTTTTCTTGTTGTGTTGTATTGTGTTGTCTTGTTGTGTTGCTTCAAGCCTTCAATTATTTATAGGAGAGCTCTTGGATTTGAATCCCAGCCATAGGCTCCTCCTTGGAGAAATCTGTAAAAAATTATAAATCAAATGTAGAAAATAGCTGTTAGAAATCAATCCCACAATTTCATGAAAAGTTGTCTACTGCAACAGATAGTTTCTGCTGATAAAACCTTAGGTCGGCCAGTCGACCTCTAATATGAAAAATACATTAAAAATTGAAACACGCTTGAAAAATCAAGGCTTGGACCTATCCAATAGGGGTTGGGCTGGTCGACCTTGCCTTCGACCGGTCGCCCCCATATGGACCGGTTGGCCAAGCCAATTTGTGAGACATAAGTGATTTTTGTAATTTTTCAAACACCAGGCACCAATTGACCAGGTGGTCGGCCCACCAGTCGGCCTCCTGGTCGACTGGTCGAGCTCCCTTATATTATCTCCTGTTTCGATTCTATCTCAATTTTCTTCTTCAGGCACCAGTTGGCCTTGAAACAAAAGTGTTGTCTGATTTTTGTCAAAAATAAACTTCAAGAAATACTCCAACAAATTAGTAAAAATCATTTAAATCGATTTGAAGTGTTTGGATAACATTTGGAGATGTTGTTTTGGTGTAAAACTCAATAATATGAAATCATCAAAATTACGATAAAAACATTTATCTAACAATTGGTCCCCGAGCTATCTTCTTTGGCGGAGTGAACCATCGTGAGAGGATCTAGTCTCATTGGCTCTACACATATTTTGGCATGGGCTATGCTAGTACGAGAGGAGCTTTATCGGCTGATGATCAATCCCATCTCGAGTCTTTGTCCTTCAAGGATATCGAGACACACCTTTGTGGGGATGTCGCTTAGGTGAGCTTTCGTGGTTACTTTGCATCTTCATTCTGCATTCTTTGTCTTTTTATTTGGCTAAGACCTGTACAAATTTCATTATCGATTTTTGAACCTCGCAGCGGCTTCAAACCGTCGAGGCGAGGTGACGTAGGTGAAGAACCATCAACATTGGAGTGAGACAAAAACCCTTAAGACGGGAGCTAGTCATCATAAGTGTCATATGTCAGATTTGTCCAAGAAGTATGTCCGAGTGAAGGATCAGCTTGCCCATGAGGCGTAACCGGGTGAGTTGTTAGTCCAGTCTCCCGCTGGCATTGAGTTATTGGCCAAGGAGATGTTAGATAAATGTTTTTATCATGATTTTGATGATTTTGTTCAAATGAGTTTTTAAACCAAAATAATGTCCCTAAATGTTGTCTAAATACTTCCGATCGATTTAAAATGTTTTTAGTATTTTTTGGAGTATTTCTTGGAGTTTATTTTCGATAAAAATTGGACAACACATCTTTTGTGCTCGACCGATCACCCTATAGGCAACCCGTACTGAGTTGAGTTTTGAAATAGAAAAAGGGACGTAGGAAAAATTATGGAGGGCTACTCTTCGACCGGGTGGTCGACCAGAGGGGCGACTCGGTCGACCCCTAGGCGACCGGTACTGGCGCCTCCCGAAGATGTTGTTTTCTCTGTTTCAATTTTTAATCAACCCCAACCGTCAAGATCAAGAGCGGCGACGTCCGCACCCCTCCGACCGGTCCCTTGTGTAAAAATCGCAAAAACCTATTTCAAACTTATCTCTGCGCGACCGGTCGAACCCCTGTTTTATCAACAAACTATCCGTTGAATTTTCAGATAGCTTTTCCCTAATTTGTGGGATTGATTTCTAACAGACTATATTGATGATTTTAAATGGTTTCTTTTGCACAAAATCACTCCCCAAGGAGGAGCCTATGTCCGAAAATCAAAGCCAACACCTCTCCTATAAATAGAGGCTTCATTCAAACAACAAGATACAACTCATCACACAAGCAAAGAGCAAACAAGCAAACACTTTCATATATCTTGTTGTATTAGCCTTAGCACTTTCACTTGCACACATTTGAGGTCTAGGCTTTCAATTCTTGATTACACTTGTACTCATATTGTATCATTCATTATTGAGTTGTAATCTTGATTTTGGTCATCATTCAACACAAGACATCCTTGTGAGTATTCTTGTGGTAAGAATACACTTGGGTGATCTAGGTGATAGGTGTTTGGAGAGTGTGGTACTCTTCAAAGGTGGTGAAGGGAGATTGTGGTAATCTCCTTGAAGGTGTTGTAAGAGGGTTGTGGTAATCCTCAAGGTGTTGTATTAATTTTGGTAATTAATAAAATTTCTTTTTCTTTTTCGAAACCCATCCCGGATATACTGGGGTGGTAGAGCACGTAGTCCCTAGGTGGGGTGAAGCTCTTTAAATCAACGTGTGTTGTTTATTTTCCGCATTTAGCTTTCATCTTTGCTTGATTATTCGAAAAAGAGGGCAAAATCTGAAAACCGAGATAATTTATTCACCCCCCTCTAGATTATCGTAGCCACTTGGACTTACAAGTGGTATCATAGCCAAACTCTTTGGCTAGCTCATTCCGAGTAAAGAGGAAAGATCCATGGCTACGAATGATGCTCATCTCACCACCGGCGCCTCCACCAACAAGCCACCACTATTTGACGCCAACAACTACGCATTTTGGAAAGACCGTATGGAGTGCTTCCTACAAGGGTGCGGGTTCGACATTTGGAATGTGGTTGTTGAAGGAGTTGATCAACCAACCATGAAATTGGAGGATGGTACCTCGGCTCCTAAGCCTTTCAAGGAGTTCGATGAAAATGACAAAAAGGCTTTCTCTCTAAACGGTAAGGCCTTAAATATTTTGCATTGTTCTCTTACCGCCACCGAGTACAATCGCATAAGAGGCATAAGGTCGGCACATGAGGTTTGGGAAAAATTGGAGACTATATATGAAGGGACAAAGAAGGTCAAGGAAGCAAGAAAGACCATGCTTGTTAAAGATTTCAAAACTTTAACATGTATGATGGTGAAAGCATCTCTAAGATGGTGGAAAGGCTTGACAACATTGTCAATCCTCTTGTGGCCCTCGGTAAAGTCATCTCCGAAAAAGATAAGGTGACTAAGGTATTGAATGCTCTTTCCGCTCATGGTCCTAAAAAGGTGACGGCTATCACAGAGGCACAAAATCTTGAGACACTCAAATTTGACGAGCTCATCGGGAATCTCCTCATCTATGAAGTCTATCTCCGGAGAGGAAAAATTCCAAACCAACCATCAATCAATCGAGTATGCAAAATATTCCTAAAAGTCTTGCTTCTTCTTCTAATAATGCATACTATGATAATGATGATGATGATGAGGAGATTCGGCCGCACTTATTCGAAAATTTGCAAAATTTGTGAATAAAAATAAGGCAAGAAAACCGAGAGATAATGCTTGTTTTAAATGCGAGAAACCCGGGCACTTCATTGCCGATTGCCCAAAACTTCGATGAGGAGGAACAAAAGAAAAAGAAGCATTTTTCAAAAAGAAGGCTCTAAATGCGGAGGTCAAAACTTGGGATGAATTACTTGAAACAACCGATGAGGAAGGAGAAACCGAACATGGTCTTATGGCCATAGACGATGAAAATAATGAGGTACACTCTAACTCTTCTACCTCCTCCTTAGTTGATGAATTGCAATGTGATTTTGATGAATTGCAAATTGAATTTCAAAATTTGATTGTTAAATACAAGACCTTGAAAAAGGAGCATAAAGAGCTTAAAATTGAAAAGGATAAATTATGAATCTCTTGATAAAGCTCATGCTATTACTCTTACTCAAGTTCATACTCTTGAAACCGAAAAAGGAATTGCTCACAAAAAATCTTGAATGTTTGAAAAATGATGTGCATCATTTTAACATAAGCACGGATAAAGTTACAAAAATTTTAGATGCACAAAGAGGTGAGCATTCCGAATTGGGACTTGGTTATAAACCATTTCAAAGTGTTTTTAAGAAAAATAACCAAGGTCCAACTTTTGTACGTGCTAGTAGCTCTAATACTCCTACTTGTTTTTATTGTGGCAAAGTTGGACATTATGCTAATAATTGCAAATTGAGAAATAGCTCTAGTCATGTTTGGAGACCCAAAGGTCTCAATACTAACCCCATGGACCCCAAAATTATAGGGTACCTAAAAGAGATTCTTTTGTAGGTAATAGGGGCTATAACAACAATGGAAGATTCAAAATGGCTCGTGGACAGCGGATGTTCACGCCATATGACCGGGAGGAGAGAACGTTTTACCAACATCAAGCTCCAAGAAGAGGGTATGGTCATGTTCGGCAATGGCAAAGGAAGAATTCTTGGAAATGGAGAAATTGGTAACTCTTCTTTCTCTCTTAGTAATGTTCTTTTAGTAGAAGGGCTTAAGTTTAATTTGATAAGTGTTAGCCAACTTTGTGATTCAAATTATGATGTTTCTTTCAATAAAGAAAAATGCCTTATACTTAAAAATGGTAAAATTATTTGTGAAGCAAATAGAAAAGGCAATCTTTACAAAATTTGTACAAGTGATTTGGTTAGTCAAAATGTTTCTTGTTTAGTCGCCAATAATGATTTAACTAGTTTATGCCAAGAATTTGAAAAATATTTACAAAAACCAACATGTGAAAGGACTACCCAAATTGAATTTTGAAAATCTTGGCTTATGTGACACTTGTCAAAAGAACAAATTAGTTAAAAGTAGTTTTACGCCCAAAAATGAAATTTCCACAACCAAACCCCTACAATTGCTTCACCTTGATTTGTATGGGGATATTGGTACGGAAAGTCTAAGTGGAAAACATTACACTTTCGTTATTGTCGATGATTTTTCTAGATATACTTGGGCTCTTTTTCTTACCAACAAAAGTGATGCCGTTAATGAGTTTGTTAAGTTGTGTAGACTTATTGAGAATGAAAAGGAAGATACTATTAAGTCTATTCGAAGTGATCGAGGTGGAGAATTTGATGGTGAATTTAGAGTCTTTTGTGAAACTAAGGGATATGCTCATAATTTTTCGGCTCCAAGGACACCTCAACAAAATGGAGTAGCCGAAAGGAAAAATCGGACACTACAAGAGATGAGTCGGTCCATGCTCAATGAATTTTCACTTCCAAAATATTTTTGGGCGAAGCGTAAAATACCGCTTGCTATGTCATTAATCGAGTTTACATTCGTCCTAAAATGAATAAAACTCCATATGAGCTTTGGAAAGGAAGAACTCCAAATATTAGCTATTTCAAGATATTTGGTTGTAAGTGCTTTATTTTGAATACCAAGGATCAATTGGACAAACTTGATCCTAAGGCCGATGAAGGGATATTTATGGGATATTCAACAAAGAGAAAAGCATACCGGGTTTACAATAAGACTAGTGGGGTTGTTGAAGAATCCATCCATGTTAAATTCAATGAAGCTTCGGGTGTTGAAAGAATACCCAATGATGAAAGTGATGAAGAGGATATTATTGAACTCATTGTTCAAAATGATGCTCAAAATGATCAACCTACTACATCAAATGATCAACCATCCACTTCAAGTGTTCCTCAAGAATACAAAGGTGATACTTCGGATCTTCCCGTGGCATTGAAATTTAAAGGAGATCACCCAAAAGATCTTATTATTGGTGATACCCTTGATAAAGTGATGACCCGAAGAAAATTTGCCGAAAAAGCTCTTATATCTCAAAAAGAGCCTAAAAATGCTAAGGAGGCTATTGAGAATGAGGATTGGTTTTTGGAGATGCAAGAGGAATTGAATCAATTTGAAAGAAATGATGTATGGGAATTGGTACCTTGTCCTCCTTCTCAAACTATTATTGGTACAAAATGGGTATTCCGGAATAAGCTTGATGATCAAGGCAACATTGTTCGAAACAATGCAAGGTTAGTAGCTCAAGGGTATTGTCAAGAAGAAGGTATTGATTATGATGAAACTTTTGCACCCGTAGCATGTTTAGAAGCTATTCGTATTTTACTTGCCTATTCTTGTTATAAAAAATTCAAACTCTACCAAATGGATGTTAAATCCGCTTTCTTAAATGGTTTTATTCAAGAAGAAGTCTATGTAAAACAAGCTCCGGGGTTTAAAAATTTTCTAGGCCTAATGACGTTTATAAACTTAAAAGGCCTTGTATGGTTTAAAGCAAGCATCCCGTGCATGGTATGATAGACTTAGCTCGTTTCTTTTGCAAAATGGTTTTACAAGAGGTAAAGTTGATACTACTCTCTTTGTTTTTGAAAAAGGGCAAGATTGTTTACTTGTGCAAATTTATGTTGATGATATCATCTTTGGTGCTACTAATGAATCTTTGTGCAAGAAATTTTCTATGTTAATGCAAGGAGAATTCGAGATGAGTATGATGGGGGAGCTCAACTTCTTTCTTGGGCTTCAAATTAAACAATGCCAAGAAGGTATATACATTTCGCAATCAAAATATACAAAGGAACTTTTGAAAAAGTTCGACATCGAAGAAGGAAGAACCGTGTCTACTCCTATGGCAACCAATGTCAAAATTGACAAAGATGAAAAAGGCAAGTCCGTGGATGAATCAAAGTATCGAGGTATGATTGGTAGTTTACTTTATTTAACCGCTAGTAGACCAGACATTCTTCATGCGTATGCCTATGTGCTCGTTTTCAAAGCAATACCAAAGAATCTCATATGAGTGTCGTTAAAAGGATTTTTCGATATTTGAAAGGCACTATTCAATATGGTCTATTCTATCCAAAGAATGAAAATTTTTTCTTAAAGGTTATAGTGATTCGGATTATGCGGGAAATATTGATGATCGGAAAAGTATTTCGGATCATGTCAATTTTTAGGCGATTGCCAAGTTTCTTGGTTTTCAAAGAAGAAAAATTGTGTTTCACTTTCAATGGCGGCGAATATATTTCCGACTTTTGTTGTACTCAACTTCTTTGGATGAAACAAACCTTAGCGGATTACAAATGCTCTTTTGAAAACGTTCCTATCTTCTATGACAATATATCCACTATAAACATTGCTCAAAACCCGGTTCATCATAATCGTACTAAACATATTGAGATTCGACATCATTTTCTAAGGGATTGTGTTTCTAAACGAAAAATTGAGATATCTTTTGTACAATCTCAAGATCAATTGGCGGACATTTTTACAAAACCGCTATCTTTCGAGACTTTTTGCGTCCATACGAGCTCGGTTAGGCATAATGCATATTGAATGAGGTTTATGTTTGCATTTTGCATGTTTTTAAAACTTAGGGGCGAAAAATCGGATTTTTGGTTGAAAATTCGGATTTTAATAAAATTGGCAAGACAGTGGGCTGATGAGGTTGAGGGCAACCGGTCGCCCTCAACGTCGACCGGTCGCCCTTAGCTATTTTTTGGATTAAAACCGTTCTGTCTCGTGCCTTAGTCATTTTAACCCATTTTTGCCATTTTTCGTCCCCTTTGCCAAATTCACACAAATTTCACTCAATATTTGTTTTCATGCATTCAATTCATATCTTGAACCTAATATAGCATGTTTATCATCATCATCGCTCATCTTTACCGATCGAATGGTGAGAATTTTCCTTTCTTTGCTCAATTGGGTTGAACCCTTGAGTTTGTGGCTTTCTTGTATATTTCTTGATGAAATTATCTTATGATCATGATGAGCTTAGTTGTTATGTTGTATTGTATGATGTTTGGTATGATTTGGTGATGAAAATTTTTGGCTTGATTCATTTACAAGGGCTCTATACAACTTCTTTTAATTTTTACGCCCACAAAGTGTTCGATGAAATGTCACAATGAAAATTTCAACTTCTACATGATTCTCTTATTTTCAAAAGTCTTAAATACTTATTGAGATCATGTCTTGGCAAACAAAACGAGCTTATGAATTTTTTCATAATACATTTCTCCCATTTCTTCGGATTTTAAGCCTTCTTCTTTCAATGGTTGATAAATCGTATTCTAGGCGCACTTTGATATACTTGTATAATGTTTTTATCATCCTAACATTCTTTTTGATGATTCCAAAGGTGGAGAAACAGGAAATTGGCTCGTTAGCTCAAAGAAGCTAATAAAAGCTCGCAATAAAAGCTATAAGCTATGGCTTCCTTAAGCCAAGTATACCTAGTCCATGGCTTGTATTATGGACTTAATTGCAATAGATTATAAGTATTTTGACAGGGGGAGCTTATTAGCTCATGATGTTTATGTGTATCCCGTAAAAGCTTGTAATACCTTATGCTTATGCTTATGCAATATTTCTTGTTGATGTGCTTATCTATAGGGGAAGCTTTTTATAAAATGTTTTTAAACGGATAGTTCACTCGTAAAACCGGTAAATTATTTTTGTTTTCAAAGTCGTCCTTGTGAAAATTATTTTGGTTTGTAATCATCAAAAAGGTGGAGTTTGTTAGATAAATGTTTTTATCATGATTTTGATGATTTTGTTCAAATGAGTTTTAAACCAAAACAATGTCCCTAAATGTTGTCTAAATACTTCCGATCGATTTAAAATGTTTTTACTATTTTTCGGAGTATTTCTTGGAGTTTATTTTCGATAAAAATTGAACAACACATCATTTTTCAGAACTCGGGTCGCCCCCTATAGGCAACCCGTACTGAGTTGAGTTTTTGAAACAGAAAAAGGGACGTAGGAAAAATTATGGAGGCGGCACGGTCGGCCCAGGTGGTCGGCAGAGGGGCGGCCGTGCTTGGGGCGGCCTCCTAAAGATGTTGTCTTCTCTGTTTCGATTTTTTAATCAACCCCAACCGGTCAAGATCAAGGGCGGCCGTGCACGCGCACCCTCCGACCGGTCCCCCTGTAAAAATCACGAAAACCTATTTCAAACTTATCTCTGCTTGCGACCGTCGAACCCCATTTTATCAAACAAACTATCCGTTTGCATTTAAAGACAAATTTTTCTTTAATTTGTGGGATTGATTTCTAACACTATATTGATGATTTTAAATGGTTTCTTTTGCAAAAATCACTCCCCGAGGAGGAGCCTATGTCTGGAAATCAAAGCCAACACCTCTCCTATAAATAGAGGCTTCATTCAAACAACAAGATACAACTCATCACACAAGCAAAGAGCAAACAAGCAAACACTTTCATATATCTTGTTGTATTAGCCTTAGCACTATCACTTGCACACATTTGAGGTCTAGACTTTTAATTCTTGATTACACTTGTACTCATATTGTATCATTCATTATTGAGTTGTAATCTTGATTTTGGTCATCATTCAACACAAGACATCCTTGTGGGTATTCTTGTGGTAAGAATACACTTGGGTGATCTAGGTGATAGGTGTTTGGAGAGCGTGGTACTCTTCAAAGGTGGTGAAGGAAGATTGTGGTAATCTCCTTGAAGGTATTGTAAGAGGGTTGTGGTAATCCTCAAGGTGTTGTATTAATTTTGGTAATTAATAAAATTTATTTTTCTTTTTCAAAACCCATCCCTGGATATCTTTGGGGTGGTAGAGCACGTAGTCCCTAGGTGGGGTGAAGCTCTTTAAATCAACGTGTGTTATTTATTTTCTGCATTTAGCTTTCATCTTTGCTTGATTATTCGAAAAAGAGGGCAAAATTTGAAAAACCGAGATAATCTATTCATCCTCCCTCTAGATTATCGTAGCCACTTGGACTTAAAGGAGAGTTCTAGTTCGGTTGAGGCTTAAAAGGGTTCCTTGTCCTATCGTTCGGATCTGATGAGAGAGTCATTCTCCTACTTCGATAAGGTGGTGCGCCATTGCCGAATACTTCTACAACACAGCGTAAAAGCCTCCAGTGAGGTGATAGGCATCCTTGACTGTAATGTTTCTGATGAGGAGGAGAAGAAGAAGGTTGAGGCTTTGCAGGGTCTTTCGGACGAGTGGGCGATCTTTGGCGAGGAGATCCCCATGCCGATTATCGATGATTGTATCTTAGCTTAGACGGCCTTCTCACTCATGCCCACATGTATAATGCTTGCTTTATGTACTTGGATATTTCTTTCTTTCTCTTTTCATTTTGAGATGTTTCTTTGCTCCATGGGGCTGGATGATATTTCGTAGCATTTACGCTACATTGATGCCCTTCCTTATGCATATATGATTTCTTTTATCAAGATCTATTCGTAATGTTTGCATGTGACTTCTTTATGTGGAAGACTTGTTCATGTTTTGTGCGGAGATGGACCCTTCTCTTCGGAAGGAAGTCTTAATTTCTCTGGAATAGCTGGAAATAATTGTGTTTAATATTATTGGATGTCATTCCGCAACTCATCGAGTGCCTTTACGGAGCCGGAGGGGGCGCCCTTTTGGAGCTTGGAAGGGACACCCTTCCGGAGATTTCCCAAAGTTTTTTGCTTTATCACTTCGATCTTTTCCCCACTTGTGTTAGCATTTTTGCTTTTTTTCTTCTTGCACATTCTCGTCGTGGAGAAGAATTTACAGGGACCCTTGTGAGGTGGCCCCTTCTCTCTGGGGTCTTAGTCGGAGGTGGGAAAACTTACTAGGGCCTCTCCTGTGAGGAGGCTTCTCCTATCCGTGGTCTTAGCCGGATGAGGTTAATATGTTGGAGGCCCCGAATAACGTAACACTACCTCACTAGGGGCATTAATGAGGATCCTTGGATAGCATAAAGCTACCTCAATATGGGCGACCTCTGGGAACCCAGGATATCGTGAAGCTACCTCACTATGGGTGTTAATGAGGGGCCCTAGATAGCGTAAATCTACCTTAATATGGGAAACTTCTGGGAACCCTGGATAGCGTGAAGCTACCTCACCATAGGTGTTAATGAGGGGCCTTGGATAGCGTGAAGCTATCTGACTATGGGCGACCTCTGGAGCCCTGGATAGCATAATGCTACCTCACTATGGGCATTAATGAGGGGCCTGGATAGTTTTAAGCTACCTCACTATGGGCAACCCCCGGGAACCCTGGATAGCATGAAGCTACCTCACTGTAGGTGTTAATGAGGGGCCCAGGATAGCGTGAAGCTACCTCACTATGGGCGACCTCTGGGAATCCTAAATAGCGTGAAGCTACCTCACTATGGGTATCCCCTAGAGCTCTGGATAGCGCAATGCTACCTCACTATAGGCATTGATGATGGGCCCTGGATAGCATGAAGCTACCTTACGATGGGAACACTCTGGGAACCCTGGATAACGTGAAGCTACCTCACTATGGGTATCCCTCGATGTGGTTGTGAACTGAATGTTTGCTGCTTAGCTTCAGGGAGGTCCCTATTCATAAGTTATTAGTTACCATCCATGTAAGTGTGTTGCACATGCTTAGATAGAAAACAAGTAGTTTATTCATAATTTGATTGCCTTGGCAAAGAAAGAAATATGTAGATACTTGGCTCGTATGCCGAAAAAATAAACTAAGTAGTCTGGCATCTTAAGAGACACTAAATAAAGAAAACATAAATGAAATATTGAAGCCCCTCGAAGGGGGTCTAGGCGCACTGAGGGCTGGAGAGTGAGGGGAGTTCAAACTCCTTTCATTTCTGGTCTTGGCTGCTGCCTTCTACATCGTGCAGCCTTGGACCATGGCGAAACTTGCTCTGATCCACGTAGTCCTTAAGGTGGCCCTTTTGGATGAGTCGTTCGATCTCTTTTTGGAGATGGAAACACATTTTCGTAGTGTACCTTTAATATTGATGGAAGTGGCAATATTCATTGGATTGAGCTCCTTTGGGATTGTCCTCATCCATCTAGGAGGTGCTATGATTCCTTGCCTTTGGTCGCGTACATGACTTCAACCAGGGGCGCATTCAACGGGGTGTGTTTATGTTTGACTTCCTTTCTGCTCGAGTCCTTCTTGTTGTCCCTCTTGGGACTTGATTTTTCTTCTTCTCTTATCTATCTCTTCTGGCCTACATCAGGCTTGGCGGATTCTTCTACCCGAATATACTTCTCGGCCCAATCAAGTAAATCTTCCAGATAGGCAAAGGGTTTGCCTGCTATGGACTCCTTAAATATTCGTTGACGGAGGTTCTATTGCAAAATCCCCGACAGAGTTTCGTCTGCACATTCGCTACTTCATTTACCCCTTCCACAAAATGCTTCATGTAGCTTCTTAGGGGCTCTTCCTCCTTCTGCTTTATCTGGAAAAGATGGGCCATGGTCTTCGGGCATTTCCTATTGATGGAGAATTGATGCATGAAGCTATCAGTGAGCTTGTCCATCCCCTCAATAGATCCAATCGGGAGTTGGTTGAACCAAGAGATAGCTCTTTTTGTCAGGGTGGTCCTGAAAATCTTGCAATAGACCGCATTTGTCATGTCATACAAGTTGGCCTTAGCGTAAAACCTGTCCAAGTGTTCTTGTGGGTCTCCCGTGCCATCGTATTCCGGGAGATTGGAAGTCTTTATCCCTGAAGGGAGAGGCTCCGCTAGCACATTTGGGATGAAGGAACTTCTTCTCATTACAACTATTACGCTGGAGTTGGCCTCACTAATGTGGGGGCTCTCGACTCCCCTTCTTGAGGGTGATCGCACGCATGCGGGGTTCCACTGGTGTCTCGGTCATTCCTTGTTGTTGCCCATCCATCCTCTCTGTTGAATCTAGCCTCGATCCCGGTTATCATTCTCACCTATTCCTCCCACGGAATGTTGATTGTTGTCCACCGGTGGAGCATGATGTGGGGGTGCTCAAGCTGCAGCTACTTGTTCTCTCAATACATCTTGGGCTATTTTCCGAGCAGTCTCTTCCAATAAAGCTTGTAAGGCCTCTCGAGTTAGGCGAATTTCTTCGGCGGTGGAGCCCCCCCGGAAGGAGGGGCGCCCCCTGGCAAACGAATGAGGGGTGGCACTCGTCCGGGAGGAGGAGGGAGACCCCTCGTCTTTCAAAGCGTCGATCTTCTTGGCTGGTCTCCGGCCCCATGGCTGCGGCCTTGAGATCCAACTTCATGTGCTTGCGAGCGAGTTTGAATCTCCATGTGCTTTGGCTATTTCCCACATAGACGCCAAAATGATGTTGTTTTTTAAAGCGCAGATCACTCCAAGTCAACGGCGATAAAAGTCAAAGTCTCATCTTTCCAGGGGAAAGTCTTCTTCTCCATGAGCCGAAATTCTTCAATTAGGAACTTGTCCGAACATGCACGCAAATATTGGGGGGTCCCCGGGGTTGCCCATCGACGCTCAAGTCAGCATGGTGACCGAGAGAGCATAATACAGTAAACGAATATTGAATTAAATGCATAGGAGTAATTATGAGTTAATTGTGAGAATGTACTTACAAATGAATAGGAGAGAATATGATGGACCTTTTTATACAAGGGAGATGGTCCCGGTGGGCCGTGTAGGAGAAATTGGCTTAGGGTCAATCCGTGTAGGAGAAATCAGCTTATAGGCGATTCAAGACTCATTTGGGTCGAGTTATTTTATTAAGTGCTCATTGGATAATTAATATTAAATTAATATATAAACTGAATTATATATTAAATAATTAAATATCGTTTTTGCTCCCAACAACTAGCCTTAAGTTTTTGGTATTTTTCTTAAAACTTACCACGTAAAGTAATGATACGATATCATTAGTTTATAATACGTGAACAACTGAACATACACTATTTTTTTTATTGTTTATAACTTTTCTAAAACTGTTGTCGAATTAAAATCTTTAAAATGAATGAATAAGTAACAAAGATGAACCTTGCCGAGAAAAAGAAAACAAAGTAAGTGACTTAGTCTAATACAGTGGGTTCTTGAGGCTGGAGCTCTCAAGTAGTCAAGTCATAATAACAAATCTTAGATTCGAAATAATTTGTTCGCCCGAATTACATTCGTGTAACATCCCAATTTCATAAAATAACAATATGTGATTTTACAAAGTGCTAAAAATAATCCAAAACTTGAATTGTGCATTTTAAAAAGAAATTAATATTATGACTTGTCAAAAACTCCAAATACTCATAGAATATGTCTTAAAATTTAAAACAAAAATCCGAAAAATAATGTCATAGTCTCCTGCAATATTAAATAAATTAAAACTAAGTAGTCTTTAAAAATTCCTCGATCGACTTCCACTGTCTCCTCTGTGCACGCTCCTACTCCTTCATTCATATGTGGAAATTATACATGGGGTGAGCATTCAATGTTCGTTGGGGTCAAACAATGTCCGTTAAATACATATTATCATATCAAAATGAACATGAATTTCCATAGCAATCGTTAGCACTATCGGAGTTTCAGCGGAGGGATTCTTTTCCCTGGACCACTTTCATCCCTAGCATCAATAGTCAATAGTTAGCACTGTCGGAGTTTCACCGGAGGGATCCTTTTTCCCCAGATCACTTTCGTCCCTAGCATCAATAGTGAATAGCAATAGTTCCATAGACAATAGCACATACTCGCAAGATATACAATAAAAGCATTTAATAAGGACATAAACTAAAAACCCCTCCTTAAATGTAGTAGCTTCGTGAAATAAAATCTAAGTATGAATGCCTAATATTCAAGTTCCTTGTCTCATTTCCCATCTCTCTTCGTCTCCGACAGCGGTAACCGACAGCGGCAATTGACGGTCATGGCGGCAGCTGACTTCTCTCGCTTTCTCTATTTCTCTTTCTTCTTCCATGATTTTTATCTTCGGTTTTGGTTTTGGGGCTTGAGGTTTGGATGGGTGGTGGCCATGGTGGTGGCGGAGTATTGTGGCTGCAACGGAGTTTTTAAAGAAGAAGAAGAACTTTACCTTATTGCTTTGGTGTGAAAATTGTGAAGAATAACCTTAGGGGAGTCTTTGAATTTATAGGCCAAGGATTCAAAAAAATATTGTATAATTTTTGCTGAAATTTGATTGCTAAAAATACTTGATTTACATGCCTAAATGCATATTTGATTTCCTTGTCTTTTGAACATGAGGATTCCTTTCGTACAAAGCTTGACCTTCCTTTATTCGTGAAAGTGAATCAGAAATTAAATCGCCAAAATTAAAGAAGTTAGGGTTTCAAAAATTCCAAATCTTTCCCAAAATTAGTTCTAATCAAACCCTAATTTTATCCTCAATTTTATCCCTAAGTATTGGGATACTCGTATTACATCCTACCACCCTTAAAAATAATTTCGTCCTCAAAATTTGGTTTCTTACCTCAACTTAGAAAGTCTGGATACTTAGTGTTTTGTTTGCTTTAAAAAAAATTAATCTCTTATCATTTATCAATATGATTATAGTCATAGCATGCAGGAATCACATGGATATATATATGTATATATATATATATATTGAACATGAAATTTGCAATGCACATGATAAATAATACCTTTTCACTTCAAAGTCGGCGAGGCATGAGGCGGTGGATAAGTCGACTTTTTAATGTTATTATTTTTTTTGAAAGTAAAGTCATCTTCATAAAAAGCAAGACCCTCCCCCCCCTTTTTTTAAAAAAATTCAGCAAGTCTACAGGAAAGATAGACCCGCTCTAATACCACTTTGTAACATCCTAATTTCATAAAATAACAATATGCGATTTTATAAAATGCTAAAAACAATCCAAACCTTGAATGTGCGCATTTTAAAGAGAAATTAATATTATGACTTGTCAAAAACTCCAAATACTCATAAAATATGTCTTAAAATTTAAAACAAAATCCCAAAAATAATGTCATAGTCTTGTGTAATATTAAATAAATTAAAACCAAGTAGTCTTTAAAAATTCCTCGGTCGACTTCTACCATCCCCTCTATGCACGCTCCGACTCTTCATTCATCTGTGGAAATTATACATGGGGTGAGCATTCAACGTTCCCATTAAGGGGTCAAACAATGTCCGATTAAATACATATTATCATATCAAAATGAACATGAATTTCCATAGCAATCGTTAGCAAGACTATCGGAGTTTCAAATGGAGGGATTCTTTTCCCTGGACCACTTTCATCCCTCGCATCAATAGTCAATAGTTAGCACTGTCGGAGTTTCACCGGAGGGATCCTTTTCCCGCATCACTTTTGTCCCTAGCATCAATAGTGAATAGCAATAGTTCCATAGACAATAGCACATACTGCAAGATATACAATAAAAGCATTTAATAAGGACATAAACTAAAAACCCCACCTTAAATGTAGTAGCTTCGTGGAATAAAATGTAAGTATGAATGCCTAATATTCAAGTTCCTTGTCTCATTTCCCATCTCTCTTCGTCTCCGATAATGCAAGAATCGACGGCCATGGTCATGGCGGCGGTGACTTCTCTCGCTTTCTCTATTTCTCTTTCTTCCATGATTTTTATTTTCGGTTTTGGTTTTGGGGCTTGAGGTTTGGATGGGTGGTGGCCATGGTGGTGGCGGAGTATTGTGGCTACAACGGAGTTTTTAATAGTGAAAACTTTTCGAGTCGTCACTAATTGTCTACCAACTCTTTTAGCGTCAATTTAGTGTTGTCAACAAAAATTAATATTATTAGTGACGAAAAGACATTATCACTAGTTTCAAATATGGCCTGCCCGTATAATAAGGCAAGGTCAATATAATTTTGTAGGCCCAAAAAGATCCGAGTCTATTTGGCCCTACTATTAGGCCGAACACCGGCCGACCCGGTTGGTCCGAAGCAATTTTAGTGTATTTTTAATACATAGGCTGGGTCAGCTCCCAAAAATAGCGGCCCAAAGAAATTCGGGCCAGCCGCCCAATTTCCCTTTGACGATGGGCCACTCGATGACTCTAATTATCACTAGTTAAAAATATAATTATAATGATGTATTAACAATATTTTATAAATTAAACCATTAAGAAAATGGTCTTGTTATCATTTTTTGTGGTTGAACCACACGCCTAACCAATTTAACGAAAATTAATTATTTATATCTTTTACTACGTTTCAAAATATAATAATATAATACATAAACTATCATATAATACATTTTAAATATGAAAACATGCAACTAGCTAAATTTAAGAATGTCTAATACAATCCACGATAATCATATAGATTTAACAAAATGCCAATTATACAACATTAAATTTCTTCAAAAATTGAAAATTAATAAAACTTATTCGATCGGTTAAAATAACCAATTATGCTAATGTTTTATCAACTCGATTGTAAATCATTTGTGAGGAAAGCTCGCCGTCGTTCCCGTCGGATTTTAAAATATGTATCAGTAACACAACTCACAAGTAATGTATAATAAATTAATAATATCTTTGAAAGATATTATACTAAATCAACAATATTATACTAAATCGGTGTAAATTAATATCCATTAATTCTTATATAAAATTGCTTTAAGATAAAATAAATTTGAATTAAATATAATCAAACTTTTAGAATATAAAAATTAAATCTTTATTCATAAAAGATATTACAATTTTTTTTGGGTAGAAATCAGGAGGGAGGGGTGATGAGAATCAAACCCGGATATAGACAAAAAAGAATAAAAGGGCGACAACCGATATAGACGATATGTATTTGTATTGGGCGCACTATTTTTCTTACCCCACCCCCGCAGTTTATTACAACACAACAATCATACACTCATCATCAACTTCAACTATAATATTTCTTCTATATGTGGTAGCAATATAGTTTGAGCTCCATAAAAAAAAAAAGGTTCAAGGATTTCACAAACCAGAGTAGGTAAAACTTCCTCGCCAATTTGATTGCCAAGCCATGACAATCCCAACCATGCATATAATGAACTTGAAAGTTCTGAGAAGATGAAACAGAGCCAATTATTTGAAGAAAAAAACAAAAAAAAAAAGTGAGAATCGACCAAAAATTGTTAAGGATCAATAATAGACTTAAAGTTTACTATCTAGTCACATGCAACTAGCATATTTAAGAAAATTATTGATCTAACAAGCGTAAAATCAAACCTAAGAAACATCATATCACCCCGCTCCATCATAAACACACCCAAACATGAGAGAATCGGATGAAATAATCTCCATTTTATACATCTATCATACTTACAAACACTAGCTTAGTATAAGACACATGATTCATGTATGAATTCAGATAAGTTTAGTAAACTAGTCAATATCACAATCATCCTCATCTTCATCATCATTATGGTCTTCATATTCTTCATCATATTCAGCCCAGTGTAATCTTCTTCTTCTTTGTCATCTTGATCATCAATGAGTGTAGCAACATGCTCTCCCAAAGGTGTCACTCCATCCCTCGATGGTCGTTCTTTGGGATATCGATCATATGCCATTCTACGAATCACTAGGACAACCAAACATGTCAACTATATTACGTGATTCATTTTCTTGCATGATTCATCGATCATTATGTTGTCGTCATCATGGTCCTCTAGCACATCCCATGAGCTTCGAGCTTGTGTCTCAATCACAACTTTCCAAATCGTTGCCCAATTTATTATCATTAACATAGAACACCATTGTGCTTGGGATGCTAACACAAAAGGTTCATTGGTCTTCCATGGCTTTGATATGTTAATGCTTGTACAATTATACTTATCCTTCTCGATCCCTTTTTACCTTCGTACCAATCACATTTAAACAAAACTACTTGATGGTTTCCTAAATAATCCAATTGAATTATATCTCGTCAACACACCATAGTAATCTCGAAATCTTGATTGTTCCTCAACTTTCACAACCACACCGCAATTTTGAGTTTTTCGATTAATCTCATGTTTTTGGTGTGAAACCGTAATCCATTCACAATGCAAGCCTCATAATGAGTCATTCGTTTATCGGACCATATGCCAAGTGTCGTAATTCTTCATTGATAAGTTGCATATCTTGATCGATGCCGAGAAGATATGTAGTAGTATTAAAAATAATAAATTATATATGAAAATAAATTATTTGCATTCAAACCATCTTGTGAAAGACTCGTCATGTTTTTTTTTCCACGTTCAAACAACCATTACGTTCTAGTTCTCCTTTCTGTGTTCACTAAATGTAAAATTTCAATAAAAGACATTAAGTTTCACGAAATGAGTTGAAAATCTTACAACGAATTAGATATTTGTACATATGTATAATAAAGAATTACATATTTGTAACACAGGAAATAAAGAATATAATTCATATATTTTCAATCAATTTATATTTATTCAAGAGTGTTAAATTTTATCTTATAAATTCATATTTTTATATGAATCTTAAAACAAAGAGGTATTTACACTATGTAGTACTAGAAATACCGAGCAATATATAATTACCTGGTAAATGGCAACACTTCATCACAATTCTTCAAAACATATGCATGCACTGTTTGCATGATTTTTCATCAAGAAAGTTGTATTCACCTTTCCCCATGAAACGTGAGTTTTCGGAAAACACGGACAATGTTTTGAATTGTCTTTGTAATTTTAAATGAATTACGTTACGCTTTGTTGAATTTTGTTTCAATGTCATTCGATACATTGAGCGAAAGGTCAAACTTTCCTCAACAATATAACCCTCGGCCATTGATCCTTCCTAGTGCTTATTGCTTACGTAATGCTTTAGTTTATACAAGTACCTAAAAAGCACATTTAACCAATAAAAAAATGAAAATAATAACTTCGATAATTAGATATATTTGTGGAATTTGCCTTACCTTTCAATAGGATACATCCATCGATATCGTCGCCCTCCTAATTTTGCCTCTCGTGCAAGATGGATAGGTAAATGAACCATAATATCAAAAAACGTTGGAGGAAAAATTCTTTCTAACTTACATAAGGTCAAAGCAATCGATCTTGAGATATTCCAAGTCCCCTCTATTTAATGCTTTTGAGCATAATTTTTTGAAGAAATTGTTGATATCATGTAATGCATCCCGTACATCATTGTTTAACAACCCACGTCTTGAAATGGGTAGCAATTGTTGCAAGATAACATGACAATCATGAGTTTTCATACATGTAAGTCGGCACTCTGATGTTAACACGTTTTGATAAACTTGCAAAGATACATATCTAGATACTTCACCGAAGCTAAAAATGCACACAACTTTCTTTTTTTCTCGCTTTTACAATGTATAACATGCAAAGTGAGGCACCACATAAGAATTTCCTATAACTTTTGGATGCAATTGATGCCTTATTCCCAATTCTTGCAAATCAAATATAGCCTTAATATTATCCTTAGTCTTTCCATCAATGTCCAATAACGTCCCAAGAATATTATCACGGATATATTTTTTTCTATGTGCATAACGTCAAATTATGCCGCAATCCTAGAGTTCTCCAATATGGCAACTTAAAGAAAATCTTTGCATTTTCCAATTTAATTCCTCGTCACGTTTTCTCTTCTTTGGTTGTATCTTTCCAAATGTAATTGGGTGGACAAAGTTTAATTGTTCAACCACATCATCTCTGTCAAAAGGAATCGGCTTATCTCTCTTTTCCTCTTACCATCAAAAGCACTTTTGAGATCCCTCCATTTATGATCATGGGGCAAAAATCGACGATGGCCCATATAACATACTTTTTTCCATTCTTCAACCAAAAACTACATGTTTCCTTGTTGCATAGTGGACATGCCAAGTACCACTTTTGTACTCCATCCTCGATACCATTGCATATCTTTGGTAAGTCATTTACGGTCCACAACAAAGTTGCACGTAAGATAAATTGGCACCGTATATGCATCATAAGTCTCAATACCAAGATCCCATAAATCTTTTAATTAAACCAATTAGGGGCTCCAAAAAACATCTATGTCATTTCCAGGAGATGTTGGACCTGGAATAAGCATGGACAAAATGAAAAAAGGAGCCTTTAAACTCTTCCATGGTGGCAGGTTATATGGCAAAAGAATTATTGGCCATGTGCTGTAAGATGAGCTCATATTTGAGAAAGGATTAAAACCATCAGTAGCCAATCCAAGTCTAACATTACGAGGATCTTGCGCAAATGATTCGTGCCTTTTGTCAAATTCTTTCCACTCTTGAGCATCGGCTGGATGCCTCAACACTCCGTCATTAGTACGTTTTTCCTTGTGCCACCTCATATCTTGTGCCGTTTTCTTAGATATAAATAATCTTTGCAATCTGGGCTTTAATGGAAAGTAGCGTAAAATTTTTTGAGGAATCTTCTTACGCTTTTTTCCATTGTTTATGTCATTACCAACCTCAGTGAATTTATATCGAGGGGCTAAACATTTTGGGCACTCTTCTCTATTTTCATACTCCTTCCTAAATAGCACACAATCATTTACACATGCATAATTTTCTCGTAATCCAAACCAAGGTCTTGAATTATCTTTTTCGCCTCATAATATGAGCAAGGGAGTGTCTCACCATTTGGAAGTGCCTTCTTCAACACTTCAAGAAACATAGAAAATGATTTGTTTCTCCATCCGTTAAGAACTTTTAGATGCATAATAGTTAACACAAATGATAGTTTGGTAAAACTTTCACAACCTGGATATAATTCTTTATCAACATCTCTCAATAATCTCATAAATTTATCAGATTCCCAATTTGGCACTGAATTCTCATTTCTCATTGGCTCATCCTCCCCTGTCCAAGCATTTACTCTAGTTGCTACGTAATAATCTTCCAACAGATTTTGCATATCAGCATGATCATTGTTACGCCATTGAGTAACATTTTCAACTTCTTCTAGTTCGTCAGAATCAAGCTCTTCATCACTAGAATCATCAATTTCCTCTCCATGAAGAAACCATGTACCATAGTTCTGAAGTATCCCATACTCTAATAGATCAGCTTCGACATCATCTCGGTTTTGCAAGCAAACATTATTACATTTCTTACAAGGACACCTAATCTGATCTGATGGACTCTTTAAAGAATATGCAAAATCCAAGAACTGTTTTACTCCATTTTGATATTCAGGGACTCTCCTATCCGCAAGCAACATCCAGCTTTTGTCCATTTTAAATCCTACACATTATAAAATAGTATTTTAAGTGAAAACAATATAAAGAACCACATAGCCCTTTGAAACATTGATTGAGACATTCTGTCAAACAGCTTGTATACAAATACAAAAGTAATATATTACCTCAAATCTTTTTATATTCTGTGTTTAGATCATCAAAACAGAGAACAACTTATATTTTAAACTTTGATTAGTGGTATCTTTCTCAATCAAATTAAAGTTGAAAACACCATAAAACTAATGAAGTTAATCCTCAGTTGAATCCAAATATTGGAAAAGCTCTGACAGTAACAAAGTGCTAATGTACCATACCTGTAAATAAAACTAAGTGGGATCGCTTACCAAAGAGAAACTTAAATGCTCAACCCAAATTTATTTTTTCTTCTTGGTTATGCCAGTTGCGTGATGCGCTATTCGCGTCGTCAGTAAGAGATGTAGAAGAAGAAGTAGATCGGAGTTTAGAGTTATGTTTCAGAGAAGGATTGATGGAGTTTTTTTTTGAAGAAAGGATTGATGGGTTTTATTTCTTAACCATGTATCAAAAATAATATAAAATATATTTAATCACAATATAAAAGATATTTTAATTCCTATTAGATTGATAGATATCAGTTTCAAAAGTTTATCATAATGATTTAATCTACAAATTTGTATATTTCTTCTAATATACCACATATTATAATTTCATGAGTACGTGTTGTGCCTCCAGGAATTGCTCAACTGGTAAAGAACCTGAGGGATGTATTGTCCGCTTCACTGGTAAAACTCGTACTAAGATTTAAGGCTCATATTATACTCGTATTAGTACTTGTGTGTCGATTACTTGAAAATATTTAAGTTTCCGTAAACATTTTGAAGCGATGTTAAATGCTCTATAATATTGAAATAAAATATTTAGTACATCTACTACAATTACTCGTATAATTAGGGATATAATTGAATCGAACTGAGTCGAGGTTTTGAGAGTTTAAACTCGACACATTTATTATCGAGTCGAACTCGAACTTACTAACGAGTCTGGTCACGAGCTTATTAACGAGTGCGCTCACGAGTTAACGAATCGAATATCTCAAATTTTGAGTTTGGTTCATTTATTTTAATGAACCTCATTAAACGAACTCGAGAACTTTTATCGAGTCGAGCTCAGAATAACTTACTAGTTATTTGGTTTATTTGCACCTACGTATAGTACTTGGCGAATAATACTTCATTTAATAAATTTCATAAAATTTAGATTAATCTAATTAGAGCTGTCAAAATCAACCCAACCCGGTGTTAGGGCGTTGGCCCGACCTGCCCGGTGTTAGGGGTGGGCTGAGGTTGTGATTAAGCCCGAAAAGAGTCAGGCCCCATTAGGCTCGAAATATCGGGGGCAGCCCGGTGTATTTTACATGTATTTTCAAAGAATTAGTTCTATATACTCGCAAATAGAGTATCAACACATGACTTGCCTAGTACAATTTACATGAATAATCTTTTTTCGCAGGATATTGCATCTAGTTTGAGAGTTTAGCCACAACGTGCACAAATGCCCTTATAGGGTAACTTTTCAAAATATATAATACAATAAATCATACAAATACGAATACACTACTAAGTAACTATTAATCAAACATCATCTCGAAAAAGACCTGATTCAAATGGGCCAAAAATAATTTGACTCAAACCCTATTTTTCGATTAAACGGTTCGGACGGTGGGCTCCGACCGCTTTAAACATATCTAGATATTCGACATCCGTATGATAATCCGACTCTTTGGTTTGATTTTATAGTTCTTGAGTGTCTTCACCATCTAATGGATCATCCATATTTTTCGAAGTCATGCTATCCGTTGATTGAAGTATAAAATGACGGGCAATGTTTTTAAACCCGGACCGGACATCGAACCGGATTAATAACTAGGTCACTATTTGAACCGGTAAAACCGTTCTAAAAAAATCGGTTGACCCATATTCGTACATATATATATCTATATATATATATATATGTACAAATGTAAATGATAAATACAAGTACAAAAAGAAAAAATAACAAATACAAATACAAATAAAAATAAATTTAATAAACTATAATATCCAAATATATGTATAAATCAAATATAAGGAAAAGTTATATACGTAAATTTACCATATACTTTTCTGTTCAATTTTGGAATAAAATAAAGAAAATTTTGCTTAAACAAATTTGAATCGGTGTCGGGTCACCATTTTCGGTTTTTACCGAGTTTGACCGGGTGGCAAATCGCTTGATTAGCCACTCGGTTTTACATTAGAATCGGACGGACATGTGACCGGTTCCCGACAAACCCGATCGAACCGGCGGTCGGTCCGGGTTTCAAAACATTGATGACGGAACAATTTGAAATTATATTTGCATAAACATCTATAAATATTATTAAGTTATCAATTATTAAGTATCTCACTAAAGTTGTCACAATGCTATTAATTTAGAGAGATTTTATGTATATTTATGCGTATTAAACGCCGGATTCATTGTGTCCGTGTCTAACTAAATAAGGTGATAGCAATATATATGATAATGATGACAAGTTACAATAATCGAGAAGAAAACAAATGCAACAAAAAAGGAAAAAAAGAGAATAAAAAAGAGAAAGAGAAGGGAATAAAAAAAAAAAAGAGGGAAAAAGATATAGAATAAAAGTTACGGACTTCTACTATTATATATATATATAGATATATAAATATTTTACTGAGAATTGCATTGATACCATTGAAACAAATAAACAATATATTTGACGAAGATATAATATATAGAATCAACACATCATTGTAATATATATTTAAGAAGAACCGATATATACTAATATCAATTATGGTGAAATACTATTTGTAATTTTTAAAATCTATATATTATATATATAGATAGAATTGATACTACTGAGACTCACTTTAGGTATAAAGTAGGAATACCATAAAAAAAAATTTCCTAATTTTTATACATATAAAATAGGAATACCATTACAATATTTTCCTAATTTATATACATATAAAGTAGGAATATCATTTACAATCTTTTCTTATAATATTTTCCTAATTATATAATTACAACAATTTTCTTATAATATTTTCCTAATATAAGAATTTATAATAATTATCATTTATAATGTTTAAAATTGTTTCCTAATATAATAAACAAAAAGAGCGGGAAAATAATAGTTAGTTTATACGCTATTATATATATATAATGGTGAATACCATTTATAAATTTTAAAATATATATATATATATATATATATATATATATTATATAGATAGCATTGATACTATTAAATATTTTCCTAATTTATATAATTAGCTTAATTGATCTTCTTATAATACATTCCTAATATAAGAATTTATAATAATTATCATTTATGATTTATAATAATTATAATTTATAATTTTTACAAATGTTTCCTAATTTAATATGTAAAAAGAGCGGGAAAAACAATTTCCGAACTTCTGCTATTATATATATATATATATATATAGATGTGTGTGTGCGCGCGCGTGTGTGTCTGGTCCGAACAAAACCTCAACAAAACCTTAACAAAACTTAAGGAGTCAGGATGCAATTGGACCCCCATCGGCCATCGCATAGATAAGTTCCTCAACTATAAAGGTACCATGTTAGCCTGAGTGTGGTAATGAGCAATAGGGTAATCTGGGGAAGAAAAAGAAAAAGAAAATAAGGACGACTTTTGAATACAATTTTTTTTTATTAAGAATTCAGCACTTGTCATTGTAGAAAATCGAATTCAGGCCTCTTCACTGAAGAGTAATACACATGGCTACTGGGCTAACCCAGTGATTTTGAATGCTATTTAATGTTTAGAGGTTTAAAGATTTAAATTACTATATAATTATATATATGTAATGATCCGGCGATATAGTCTGCCGAACTAGTTAGCTTGAGCTACCTCGGCGAAGGGAAATCGTTAAGGCTTTGATTGCTTGTGATCTCAATTCCAAAATTTTCATCTTTGAGAAAAAAAATTGTGGGATGTCTGGTTGTTTGTGGAAAAATGATTTTTTTTATAAGAAAAAATCTCATTTCTCTACAAAATTAACTCATTTTCTCTTTTCTTTCTCACTCTTCCCATTACTCAATCATATTATTTATCTCTCTCTCTCTCTCTCTCTCTCTCTCTCTGTCTCTCTCTCCTTCCCTATTCATATAAAGAATTTCGATAATTTCTTTAATTTATTAATTTTTTTATTATTTTCTCTTAATCTTGAATACAAAATGTATAAAATGAGATCCATATTGCCTATTTTTGGTTCAATTTTTTTATTTTTTTATTCAATTTCTTAGATTATATTTTATACTATTATTTCCACAAAAACTTCCACAAACAATCAACATCTTTGAAAGATTCTCCATCACATCAACATAATCATTAATTTTTTCTACATATCCAACTTTAACTTTAAAAAAATCATCAATATTCACTCAAAAAACAAAAGTGGACGGAATGAAAGAACAAACAATTACCGCCTAAGTTTGTTGGGTTGTCCCCCTCAATAATCCTCCGATGATTAAGTGTGACCCCAAATACCAATTATGAAAATAATAGTAGGGTATTTATAGAAGTTTCCCTGGACGTGGAAGATTCTTGTCCATATTTGGTGCGCATTAAATATGTGATGAAGTTGATGGGTCCTCTGACAGGTCGGGTTCGTTTGGGCCAGGACCCGTATAGAAGTACGTTACTGTAGAGCTGTCGAAAATGGTACGGTCCGACCGGCCCGGTAATAGGGATGGGCTGGGCTACAATTTTGTAGGCCCAAACAGATCTGAGCCTATTTGGTCCGGCCCGTTAGGCCCGAAATACCGGACCGGCCTAGTTGGCCCGAAATATTTTTAGTGTATTTTTAATACATGGGTCAATGGGCTGGTGGGTTCCTTAAAATAGTTGAAGAAGAAATTATGTGACGGGCCGACCTAACCCAATTTCCCCTTTGGCACGATGGTAAACGGCAAACTGCCCTTTTTTAACAACTCTGGCATTAGTGAGCATATTTTACTAAGGGCACATCGTTTTTTTTTTCTTTCCAAAGCATTAAAACTAACAAAAGGCATTAAATTTTTAAAACCAAGTTCAAGAAATTGATTTCTAGTAGAAAAATTATTTTGGGGTTTGGCTCTCTCCTACCTCCCTTTTCTCCCCCTTTTCTCTAACTTTTTATTGTGGGAAATTTGGTTTTGATAAATTGGGCATCGACTTGACTTTGACCAAATTTTCATTAGCTAAATATTTATTTCTAGGAGGAATTAAATTGTAAATTATTAATCTACATTCCGAGTAGACGTTCGTAGCATTTTTATTTCTCAAAAGCGAATTTCGATGAGTGAAAAATTAATACACGAAGTTGACCACACAAATGGGCATTATGTAAAGGGAGTTGAAAGGTTTTAGCCTTGTCCCTCATAGAAAATAAAGCTCTGTTTATCCTAGTTTAAATACTTAGAAGGTGTTATTGGTTGGATATACTATAACACAGGTGGATGATCAAAAATGGGCCTTGGGCCGGTCCGACTCTTTGGGCCCAGGTTCAGGTTCTGTTAGTTTTGTCACTCGAAAATAGGTTTGACCCAAATTCAAGTGACTGTTGGGTCTGATGTATCTGGACATTGGAGGTGTCCAAATTCATGTGTGTCTCTTGGAGTTTGTAACTCCTAGATAGTGGTCATAAATGGCTTCTAACTCCTGGAAGTTACATTTGGATATAATTGCCCATTTTCTATCATTAATCTCCTCCAAGTGTTGGGAATTGTTGCCTTATATATGCTTAGTTTGCATTTAGATTGGTACAAGGAGAGAGAGAGAGAGATAGATTCTGCTGAAGAGTTATTATGTCCATATGATGTTATCTCGAATGTCATCACATCCGTCGTCACATCTCTTATTGCATCTTCCTTTCTACATTTTAGTCATGCAAACCGTCTTCGCACCTTTTCTAGTTCGATGGGGGCATTTGTGTTAGTGGTGCTACTACACAAAAGACGTAAGTGGTTTTATCTTTGGGGACATTACATCAAATTATTTACGAGCACTAGCCGAAATATATTTATATTGCGGAAAGAGGTTTTCCTCGACTCAGCTTTAAAGTTTTGCTAAATTCATGCTTCTAGAGTTGCAATCTATTCAAGACTTGTAATAGTTAGGTTTTGCTTTTCATGTAATTTTATGTTTACGTACCTATACGCCATTTTGAAGGCTTTTCCCTTTGTAACCTATTGTAATTCAATAATCGCAAGACAAATATTGTACCTTCACGACGGCGAGGAGAAAAAGAACCTTAGCTTGGAGATGAACCTGACAGAAGACCTTCCAGTGGTTATTGAAATTGTATTTGTTGCTGAAAACGTGTGCTTGATGCATGGGGCTAGGATGATGATTTCCTATGCCATGATTATGTCCTTAACAGACTTAGTGAAATACTTTACTATATGTATTATGTGATTTGATATGAACTGAGGATGTTTATCCAAAAGGCCCATATTTTGAATAGAAATTAGAAATGAGGATGTGTTTTCTAAAAGGTTCGTTATTTCTAATTTTTAGATTGAAAAATGGAAGATTTCAAAAAATCCAAAATGTATTGAAACTAGTCTAAAAGTTTTAACTGATCCTGCATGATATTTGTGCTGAAGGGATATCGTTTAAATGAAAAAAAATTCAAAGGGTTTGCACCATTTAGATGTTGTTACCATGTTGGAAAATTTTCATAAATTCCTAAATGCATAACTGGAAGGAAATCGGATTAGTGACCTGATTGTTTGGTTGATAATCAAAGATCCAAATCTAAATCCGAGAAAGTCTCGATAGAGACTTGAGAAAAATATGTTAGAATATTTTTAAGAATTCCAATGGATCCAACGATTATGGGGGCATGACCACACTTTCTGTCACACTTTTGGCTTTCGAGCTACAGTTGCAGATTTAGATGTGACAAAAGATGTAGTCTGAGATGTGGTAACATCTAAGGCAGGCGTTGAACCACAATTGCAAGAGGTGTTGGCAAAGGTGTTGTGACACCATAGGCAGATGCATGACCAAGTAAGGTCCAATTGCTAGAGGTGTTGTGAGATCAAACGCAAACTCGAGAACCAAATGAGGTTTAAAATGTTGCCGCAAAAGTGATAACATCCGAGGCCACATTTCTTTGAAAAAAAGGTTTTAACATAATTATTAGAACAAAGTTATGAAATTTGTTGAAACAAGGTTCTAATGTTCTTTGTTGGAACAAGGTTCTAAGTGAACAAAGAACAACAATGTAACATAATCGATGAAATGACCATGAAATTGTGTAAGTTTTGGGGTAATCCAGTTTTTTGGGGGAAGTTGTTTAAATAGCCAACCACATATTGAATAATATACCCTTTAAAGGAAAAGATAAGACTCTTACAAATTGTGGAAAAATCATAATCCTTCTTATAAATATCTTAAAGTGTGGGGGTGTTTTGCTAAGGTTGCAATATCTAAACCAAAATAAGTTAAAATCGGTCATAAAATGGCCGATTGTGTTTTTATATGTTATGCACTTAACAATAGTGCATATCGTTTTATGGCGTAAGTCCGAAAATTTGGAAATGACGATTGGTACCATAATTGAATCAAGGAATGTTGTATTCTTTAAGAATATTTATCCTCGTAAAGAAAAGATAAATGGAAGTTTTAAGAAATTATTAAATTCGATGTTACTGCTGAGATGGAATCACATTCGGAACAACTGCGATGTATGTACAGATATTGTTGGAGGTGTTACTTCGGATGTTATAACATCCGAAATAACATCCAGTACAACATCTGCGATCAAATTTTTGTAGGGCGATTAGTTCAACACCTAGTGGTGAAGAGCTAAGACGAAGTAAAAGGCCTAAGGTTGATAAATCCTTTGGACTCGACTTCAAACATTTATGTTAGATGGTGAGCGAACTTGATTAAAGAGGCTCTAAGTTGTCCGATGCTCCACTGCGGCAAGAAGCTATCAATAGTGAAATCGAGTTCATTCTCGCAAAATCATACGTGAGAGTTGGTTGATCTCCTGCTAGTCATAAACCTTTAGGATGTAAATGGATCCTTGTTAAGTGTGAGTTTTGCATGTATTTTGGATATGGTTTTGACTAAAATGAGTTGCTAAACATGCATTAACATAGTAATATGGGCCGTGCTCTCAATATTTGGAAATGATATTACGCTTTGCTTGTTTTGCAGGAAACTAACGATGTTTAGAGCACTTCTATGGCAATTTGGAGCATTGCAGTATAGAACCCTTGTGAATTGTGCGATTAAGCGAAGTAAGGAGTTGAACCGAGAAGAAATTAGCAGAATCGGGCAGAAATAGGCCACGCACGGGCAGCCTGTGCACATGCGCACAACCCGTGCGTGAGGTGAGAAGCAGAGCATGGACTTCGACTTGACGCACGGGCCACCCATGCGCATACGCACGGCCCGTGCGCTGTTCAAGGGAAATTTGGCGGCTTTGAAATGACGCACGGGCAGCCCATGTGTACACGCACGGCCCGTGCATCTGTGCAGGTTTTGACAGTTTTCATCCGTGTTAACTTAGGTTTGATCCTACAAGGGTATAAATTGATAGGAGGCGGACCCAAACGAGGACATACAAACTTTTACCCCAAAACAGAGAAAAGAGCATCCTTCTTTAGGAGGAACCAAGAGAAAGGTCAAGATCGCATCCACGCTTGAGGATTGAAGGTTGATTAAGAGATCATCGATATCCCTGAGTTTTCCTTCTCCAATGTATTTTTATTTTCATCTAGTTTGATATGGATTTGAACAATTTGTCTATGAATTCTTCTTTTCCCATATCCTATTAAACATCTTGTGATTCCGCGGCTTGGGAGTAGGTTAATTAACTTTTGTTGGATGATTGATTTTAATTGAAGTTATTATTTCGATCCCTATTCGAGTACTTTGTTTTATTGCTTGTTTTATCTTTTGCCAATGATTTAACATGTTTGATGTGTTGATTCATAATTCGATAGATGAGTTTCAATACTAGATCTTGAGTACTTGACACCAATATTTTGCATGATTGAGAAATCAGTGACTATTTATGAGGATTTATTGATCTTTTATGCTTTTGAGAGTTTGTTATCCTATGTTGAGTAGAGATGCTAGCTTAGATAATCCAATCAACATGTTTATTGTGTCTCGAGAGAGAGAATAAATAACTTGTGTGATCATCTTATATGGAAGATAGATAATAACTTTGGTTTGATTGATTAGATAACAAGAGAGTGATTAACTGAAACCATAACCCTGTAATCCATCTATTTACTTGATTTTTTCAATCGTGATTCCTTGCTTTGTTAGTTTTATGGTAGAATATTTTCTTGATTTTTATAAATCAACATTCACAATTCCATCATCTAAATAAAAACAGTGGTATTATAATCTCAATACTTAATACATTAAATTAGTCCTTATGGGATCGACCTTGCTCACCATATCTATTAACTAAGCCGTTCACTTGTGGTAAAACTAAGAAATTAGGCGAACAAGTTTTTGGCGCCGTTGTCGGGGACTAGTAAAATTTTTACTACTAATATTGCGATAAATAGTGTTATTTTTAATTTAGATATTTTTTTTTGTTTTCTTTTATTTTCTAAGTTTTATTCCTACAGTGTATGATTATATTTCTTTTAGTTGGTCCAGGTAGTGCATGAACACTCGCTCCAGGCGAAGAGAACCGTTCATTCTGCAAGTTGAAGCATTCGCCAGATGAATAAGTGTAGCTACTAGACGAGCAAAAAGAAATGTAGATCAAACTATGGAGGTTGTGAACGAACAACGGGTATAATAACCAAAACAATGGGAATAATAACCAGGTACCTCAACCATAAGTACAGGCGGTCTAGCAATAAGTGATTCGTGACTACTTTCGTCCTCAAACAAATCGCAATTATGGTGGAATTGCCATGTACCAATTAATGCTAATAACTTCAAGTTGAAACCGACATTGATTTCGATGATTCAGCAAAACCAGTTTGGGGAATTTCCACTGAGGATCCCAATTCTCATCTTGCACACTTCATGCAAATCTGTAACACGATCAAGATGACTAGAGTGTCGGGTGATGCTATCGTCTGCGCTATTCCCTTTATCTTTAAGGTATAAAACAAGAAACTGGTTAGACACATTGACTCAATGGAGTGTTAATAATTGGAATGATTTGAGCTAGAAATTCTTATTCAAGAATTTTCCACCAAGCAAATCTGCGGCTCAAAAGCGAGATCTTACAGTTCGACAATTTGACTCGAACCACCTTGTACGAGGCTTGGGAGAGATTCGAGAGATTTGTTGAGGAGGTGTCCGCAACCCGGGTTCCCGGAGGGATTAACAACTTTGTTTCTTCTACAACGGGTTGTTGGGACAAACAAGATCATTTGTGGATATTGCGGCGGGGAGGGGGCTTTATTAGCAAAAATCCCACAAGAGGCAATTAATTTTCTTGAGGAGATGACTTGATGAACGATTTATCGGTGGCCCTCCGAGAGGACAAACATCAAAAGGGTAGTGAAGTTTCGACTCGGACCCAATCAAAACATTAACGGCTCAGATGACTGCGTTGACGAATCAGTTAAGTGTTTTAACTCAAGGGGCAGAGGCAAACGCGGGTACAAATAATGGGGGAGGTCAGTAGGATCCTATGGAATAGGCTCATTATGTCAATAACTAGAATTTCAGCAATTTCTGGAATAATTCGACTCCCACTCATTATCATTTGAGTTTGAGGAATCACGAAAATTTCTCTTATGAAAACACAAAAAATGTGATTCAACCACCACCAGGTTCAGTGTGACGAATGGAGTTATTAATGCGGAGGCTAAGCTATCTATGGAGGACGTTCTTGCTTCATTTATGAGTCAGATGAGTTCGTTTATGAATGAAACGAGGAACCAATTTAATAAATATGAGGCTAAGCTGGACAAGATTTAGACACATGTTACGGAATTAGCCAACACTATGGGCTCACAAATGAAAAATCTTAAAACCAAGATTGGCCAGTTAGCTACGATAGTTGGTGTACAGCATCAGAAGGGCCAAGCTACGAACAACACTAAAGTCAACCCGAAGGAGCAGTGTAAAGCCATTCATCTGAGGAGTGGTACAGAGTACGAGGGGCCGAAGATTCTGGAAAATCATGAAAAATTAGAGACACGCAAGGATCGTGTGTGGGCGCATGGTCAGCCTGTGCGTGACCCTGATCAGTCTGACCCCTGGAAAAGAGTACACTGTAGAAAACGGCAAAGTTGAAGGCGATGATGGAAGCAAGGGACACAAAGATGAACAAAAAGGGGATGAGAAGCTTAAATATTCTTCTAAGTTTTTTCAAAACTTTCTATTCCACTCCTTTTCCTCAACTCTTGCAAAAGAAAAAGTTAGATGTCCAATTTGCTAAATAGCTTGACATCTTTAAGAAACTCCACATTAACATACCTTTTGCAGATGCATTAGAGCAAATGCTCAACTATGCGAAGTTTCTAAAAGATGTGATGTCTAAAAAGCGAAAGATGACGAGGATTTGAGACGATAAATTTGGTGAGGAGTGCATTGCCATCCTTCAAAGAAAACTACCTCAAAAGCTCAAAGATCCGGAGAGTTTCACTATCCTTTCTGCGCAATAGGGGTGTTTTCTTTAATAAACCATTGTGTGCTTTAGGTGCAAGTATTAACTTAATGCCCTTGTCCATTTTCGGAAGCTTGGATTGGGAGAGGTGAAGCCATCCTCTTGTCACTTTGCGGCTTGTGGATAGATCACTCACGTATCTTGAGGGAATCATAGAAGATGTGCTCGTGAAAGTCGATAATTCATATTCTAGCGGATTTACTAGTGCTTGGCATGGAGGAAGATAGTGACGTCCCACTCGATACTTGGGCGTCCATTCCTAGCCACGAAATAGCCCTAATAGATGTGCGAGAAGAGAGCTCACATTACGGGTTAATGATGAACATGATATATTTTCTATCTATAAGGCTATGAAATTTCATGATAGTAAAGAGAGTTGCAATTTCTTAGAAGTAGTTGATTCATGCATTGAAGAATACGTAGATCATACATTGTCTCGTGATGATTTAGAATTTGGTTTAACCCATTCATGTTCTACATCAAGTGTAACACTTGATTTCAACAACCAAGACTTGTATGACTATGTTTGTGCTTTAGATAATATCGGGAACTATCAAAAAGTCGAAAGGCGAGACCGTGAAGAAAGGAAATAGGAAAGAACATAGTTTGAAAACATGCACGAACCGTGCGTATAGGCACATGCAACCCGTGTGTGGTCTTTGTGGAAGAGAAAGAACATAACGAGAAATGCATGGACCGTGCGTATGCACACGGGTAGCTGTCGTAACCCGGATCGATTAATTCGACCTCGAACTCAAACTCGTTACGAACACCTCAAATACGCCTTCCTTGGTAAAACGAAACAAATCCGTGTCGTCATATCTGTTTGGAAATTTATTGTTTAGATTTTGATGAATGCCATGTAAAACTTAGACTAAAAAGTTGGCACCCCATTTTCCTTGTAATTTGCATTGTAATAGATAGGGTTGTTCGAGCTAAGTGAAGTCGGCTATGCTGGACATACAAGAAGTCAACTGAGATCGAGATGAAGACTCATTTGTGAAACAACCGAGTATGGCAAGGAGGAGAAATCAAGAACTCGATCATTGAAGGAGTATCGGTGGGATCAGTGTGTGAAGTGTCGGTCAAGTCAACTCAAGAAGCCAAGTCTCAAGTTTAAGTGACGGATGAGTCATCCATTGATTTGGAAGCTAACTCGAAGTCACCTGGGAAGTAAGAGAAGCTATGATCAAGTCAAGACAATCAAAATAATCCTTTGCACGAAGTCAAGAAGCTTACTTAAATAAGTAATACTTCCATGCTGCCATGTCTGAAAGTGTTCAATCCCAGAAGCGTGCAAAAGGAATAAACCAATGGGAAGCACTGCACCGCGTGTCAGACTCTGAAAAGCTGAACATTCATTTAATACGAGGAAATGTCAACATCAAGGACTGCAACAAGACAAGCCAACGAACACAAGTGACTTTTGAAAATTAGCCTATCTCTTCAACGGGCAGATTTTTTAAAGTTCACTATAAAAGGCTGAGGAATCACTTAGAGAAAAGGTTACCTTGATTACCAGAACCACGAACAAACAAGCTTTATTCATATAGTAACCTGCAAAATATTCTCAAGTTATTCAAGCAAATCCTCAAGCCTAAACTTCGAAGGAAATCAATCCAACACCAAGCTGTGAAGGAAAGACAACTTCAAACTGTTGAAGAGGAAACCTTTGAAAAATCAAAAGCGGTCTACATTCCAAGGAGGATTGTAGAGAGGTTCAAGGTCGAACCAGACTCAAGTTATTGGAGGGCTTCGTGATCAAATCCAAGAAGCTTGAGCAAGTGAGCTGAAGTAGCAAAACAAATGACTGTGAAGAAGGTTGAGTCGGACGAGAAGCTAGGCTGTGTGACCAAGGCATCTCGACCGAGTCCCAAAGGATCAAGTCACCGTGTGTGATCAAAACTTGTATCCGGGTGATAAGCACTTTGTACTAATCAATACTTAGTGGATTCCTCCGGGGAGTTGGAGAAGAGAAGAGTAGAAGAATTACCCCATCTTCGAACCTCTATAAAAATTATTGTGTCATTTACATTTCAGAGTTTTATTTACGTACATTATTTTATATCTGTGATAATTAACAAAGTGCTAAAACCAAGTGTTAAAACAAACTTAAACCAAATTTAAGGGTGTTAAGTCTTACTGAAAAATCTCATCACGACCAGTTAAAGTTTAGACTAAACGGTTGAGTTATTCTATCAATAGCTCAATCGAGTGCATTGAGTGGCTAACTCTATTTGGTTAACTAACTTAGCTATCCCTCAAGGACATAGGCTGCGAAATTAACTCTGTTATTTTAAAAGGACTAAAATTGAAAAGTTGGTAAGGTTTATTCAACCCCCCTTCTAAACCTTACTCACACCCCTTGGGACCAACAATATCTTCCCTTTTAACTTCCGTCTAGCTTGATAAACTACTTAGGGTATTGAGAAAATATAAGTCTGCATTAGGTTGGTCAATATATGATTTAAAAGGCATGAGTCCATCGATTGTTATGCATAAGATTCGAATGGAAGATGTTTATAAACCCTTAGTGCAGAATCTAAGGAGACTAAACCCTATTATGCAAGAAGTTGTCAGGAAAGAAGTCTTAAAGTGGTTAGATGTCGGGATTGTGTATGTTATATCTGATAGTTCTTGGGTGAGTCCGGTACAAGTGGTACCAAAGGGTATGACAGTAGTTAAGAATGAAAATGACGAGTTAATTGCTACTAGGATAGTTACAAGATGGCGTATTTGTATTGATTATAGGAAGTTGAATGATGCTACTCGTAAAGATCATTTTCCCCTCCCTTTTATTGATATGATGTTAGATCGTTTGGCGGGATTTGATTATTACTATTTTTTGAATGGTTATTAGGGTATAATTAGATCATGATTGCAGGAAGACCAAGAGAAAACGACATTTACATGTCCCTATGGCGTTTGCATTCCGCGAGAATGCCATTCGGATTATGTAATGCACCCACGACTTTCCAACATTGCATGATATCTATCTTTCATGATCTTATTGAGAAATTATGGAGGTGTTTATGAATGACTTTTAAATCTGTCTTTGGAGATTCTTTTGATTATTGCATTCACAATCTTTTTAGTGTTACGAGAGATGCGAAGACACTAAATTGGGAGAAATGCCACTTGATGGTGCGAGATGACATTGTACTTGGCCACCGAGTTTCTTCTACAGGTTTAGAAGTGGATAGAGCAAAGATCGTGGCATTGAGAAACTCCCACCACCGACAAATGAAAAAGTGATCAGAAGTTTCTTAGGGCACGTCGGTTTCTACAGAAGGTTCATTCATGACTTTTCTAAAACCACTAAACCTTTGAGTCAATTATTAGAAAAAGATACTGCTTTCAATTTTTCCAATAATAGTTTGCAGGCGTTCGAGATTTTGAAGAAGGGCTTAGTGACTGCACCGATTCTTGTGGTCCCGGATTGAAGTCAGCCATTTGAGCCAATGTGTGATGCCAGTGACTTTGCGGTAGGGGCGATGTTCTTGGTCAGAAGAGAGAAAAGATATTCAGAGCCATCTACTAGCGAGCAAAACATTGGACGATGCCCAAAAATTACACCACCACTGAGAAAGAGATGTTGGTGATTGTATTTGCATTTGACAAGTTTCAATCTTCTTTGATTGGAACAAAGACGATAGTCCACACGGACCATGCAACTACCAAATATCTATTTGATAAGAAAGATGTAAAGCGAGATTGATTCGATGGATTCTCCTGTTGCAAGAATTTGATATGGAGATTAGAGATATAAAGGGATGCGAGAACATGGTGGCGGACCACTTATCTAGGCTTGAATACAAAAAAGGATGAGAAAAGGGAATATAGTCGATCAAAGAAGAGTTTCCGGATGAGCAACTTTTGTTAGAACAGGCAACATTCCCATGATACGCAGATTTTGTAAATTATTTGGTAGCGGGAGTTTTGCCACCAAATTTATCCTCATATCAGAAGAAGAAATCCCTCCACGATGTCAAGTTTTATATGTGGGATGATCCTTTGCTCTTTAAGAGGTGTGCATAAATGATCATCATACAATGTGTACCTCAAGAAGAGTGGGAGGGAGTTTTACAACTGTTAGGAAATTTAATTGTAAGATTTTGATGATATCATATATTAGACTAGGAAATTGACACCCCATTTTTCTTGTAATTCTATGTTGTTATAGATAGGACTGAAAGAGCTGAGTGAAGTAAGCTAAGTCAAGAATGCAAGAAATCAACTGCAGACTAGAGTGAAGACTTTGCTGTGTGTCAACTGAGTATTGCCAAGAAGGAAGACAAGTACTCGACTGAAGGAGAGCCAGCTAAGGAAGAGTTGTGTGAAGTTTGAGGAAGTGTCAGTCAAGTCAATGAAAGGATCCAAGTCTAACAGTTGAAGTGACAGTTGAGTTATTCTCATGATTGGAGCAGACTCGAGTCACAAGGGGTAAAGGAAGCAGTTAAGTCAAGACAACTGACATTGATCCGTTGGAAGGAAGTCAAGAATATTACTCAAAATAGTAATATGTCCAAGCTGCCAGGTCTTAAAGTGTTTGGCCCGAAACATGCAAAAGGAATAAGCGAATGGAAACACCGAAGCTTGTGTCGGATCTGTAAAGGCTGCGAGCCATTTAATACGAGGAAGGGTCAACATCACATCTCTGCGGATCAAGAAAAGACAAGCTAACGAACAAGAAGTGTCATTTGAAAATACCCTATCTCTTCAATGGGCAAATTTTAAAATGAGCACTATAAAAAGGCCGAGGAAGCATTTGAGAAAAGGTTACATGAACCAAACACGAACGAATTAAGCTATTATCAAGCAAGTATAACTGCAATATTCTCTAGCTTATCCGAAAATTCCTCAAGCCTAAAATTCGAAGGAACTCGATCCAACACATCTTTGTGAAGGAAAGATTACTTCAACCAGTTGAAGAGAAAATGTTTAAAGAACAAAAAGGGGTCTAGTATCCAAGTTGAAGGAGTTGTAGAAAGGTTCAAGGTTGAACCAGGAGATTCAAGTTTGTTGCGGTGTGTGATCAAATCCAAAGACTTGGGGAGGCGATTTAGCAAGGGAACTGTCTTGTGAAAGAAGGTAGGTCGCGAGAGAAGCCAATATTTGTGTGATCAAGGCTATCTTTAGAATGAGAACTACTTTGTAACTTAATCTGTTACCTAGTGGATTCCTCCAGGAGTTGGAGAAGAGTGTATTAGAGGAATTACCCCATCCTCGAACCACTAAATTACTTGTGTCATTTACTTTCTTATTTATATTTTTTATATTTGCTGTTAAGTTGATTTGCTATCCAACTGATAAATAACAAGTGCTAAAACAAGTGTTAAGAACGAGCTTTAATCAAACAAAGGGTGTTTTCCGCTGTTAAACACCAAATCAACTAAAGTTAAGTGTTAGTTGATGCATCCAAGTTATACTATCAACAGCTCAGTCGAGTCTGTTGAGTGGGTAACTTAGCTGAAGATAGCCAACCTAGCTGTCCCCCAAGGACACAGCTGATTTGAGTAAACTTTGTTGAAATTCTTAAAAAGACTAAAAGTGAAATTTGGTAAGGTTTATTCCACCCCCTCTTCTAAACCTTACACCACACCCCTTGGGACCTACAACAACAATGTCAGACCTTACCTTCTGGGGGACACTTTGGTTTGACACACACTGCTGCGAAGGTACTACAAAGTGGGTTATATTGGCCTACTTTGTATAATGATTGTTGTTTGTATGTGCAGCAGTGTGATAGATGCCAACGGATGGGGAACATATCTAGACGACATGAGATGCCTATAACGAATGTGATGGAAGTGGTATTATTTGATGTGTGGGGATTGAATTCATGCGTCTTTTTCCATCATCTTCGGTTATCAATATATTTTACTCGCGATGGAGTATGTATCCCGATGGGTAGAGGCAATTCCTTCACAAACAAATATGCACAAGTAGTAATCGTTTTTGGAAAAAAATATATTCACTCGATTTAGAACCCCAAGAGATTTTATTATTGACGGGGGGTCACATTTTGTGAATAAGTTGATGAGCAATCTACTTGCAAAATATGGTGTTAGACATAAAGTTGCATTGGCATACCACCCACAAGCAAATGGGCAAACTAAAATAGCCAATCGAGAGATTAAGCAAATCTAGAAAAGACCGTGAGCACAACTCGCAAAGATTGGTCTATGAGGTTAGATGATGCTTTATGGGCATACTAGACTTTTCAAGACGCTTTGGGAATATCTCCATATCGGCTTGTGTTCGGAAAATCATGTCACTTACCCGTAGAGTTAGAACATAAATCATTATGGGCGGTAAAGAAATTGAATTTCGACTTCAAAGCAACATGTGAAGAGAGGCTATTACATTTAAATTAGATGGAAGAATTCGAGACGAGGCCTATGAGAATTCCCGAATTTACAAAGAGCGTACTAAGAGAAGGCATGACAAGATGATTAAGAAACGAGAGTTTTTACCGGGCAAACAAGTCCTCTTGTACAATTCATGTCTTAAACATTTTCTCGAAAAACTCAAATCTCGGTGGTCAGGACCGTTCGTAATAATGAAGGTATTATCACACCCTGAAGTAGTGGAATTATTGACAACGGATGGAGATATATTTTTGGTCAACGGTCAAAGGATTAAGCATTAATTCTACAGGGACCAAAAGGAGGAGGTGGCATACATAACCTTGAGGGATACTTGATTAAAACATACAGACGTCAAGCTATAGACATTAAATTTAGCTCTTGTTGGGAGGCAACCCAATGATTTGTTATTTTTCTTCCCTTATTTTGTTTGTTTAATTAGATAGGATTTTACTTGTTTTTTTCTTTAAAAAAAAGTCGAAAAAATGTCCTTCACGTTGGCCTTGCACGGGCAGCCCGTGCGCTTTGTGTGAAGAAGCACTGACTTTCGACTTGACACACGGGTAGCCCGTGCGTGGGTGCATGACCCGTGCATCTGTCTGCCAAGTTCAGTTAAAAGTCGGGATTAGGGGTTTGTTCTTCATTCAAACACAATTCCTAACCCTAATCTCTCAAAAACCTCTCGCCCCCTTCCCCTCTTTGACAGAAATTCGAGATTTCTAAGAGTTTTGCACTCAAATTCTTTCATCCTCACCACACACTCTACGCAAAGTTCCATTAAAACTGAGTTTGAGTCGGAGAATTTTGAAAAAAAGGCACCTTGGGCTAAAAGTTCAACCTTGTGGCTAAATCTTGCTAATTTCGGTAAAATTGCACTCTCTCTTTGATTTTATTGTATGATATACATTGGAATTGATGTTTGGTGCAATATGTCATAGAATTGTCATGGTTTTCTTTGAATATTCTTTGGGACATTATATCAAACACTTGGTATGCATCTTGAATTGGTGAAGATAGTTTGAGTTCTTGATTGTGTTATGCTTGATCATTGATATTTCGAGTACACTTGATTCTAAATTCTCCATAATTGTATTGAATTTGACAAAAAATGGGATTATTCCTTGAATTTGACTTGTAGAGATGAGAAATTATACTCTTTGTAGGTCCCAAGGGGTGTGAGTAAGGTTTAGAAGGGGGGGGGGTTGAATAAACCTTACCAACTTTTCGATTTTAGTCCTTTTAAGATTATTACAGAGTTAACTCAAACAGTTGTTATAAGTCCAAGCGGCTACGATAATCTAGAGGGGGTGAATAGATTATCTCCATCTTTTCGATTTTGCCCTCTTTTTCAAACTGAATGCTCAAAGACAATAATAAAGGTGCGGAATATAAACAACACACGTCGATTTATAGAGGTTCAACCCACCTAGGGCCTAATCCTCTACCACCCCAGTATATCCGGGATGGATTTCAAAAAGAATTTTTTTATTAATTACCAAAATTAATACAACACCAACTTACAACAACACCTTGAAGAGCACCACACTCTTCTTCAACACCACCTTTGAGATTACCACAATCTCTCTTGAAGATTACCACAATCTTCAACGGCACCTTGTCAAGATTACCACAATCTTCAACCTTGAAGAATACCAAATTCTTCAACACCTCAACAAGAAGAATACCACAATCTTCTTACACCTAACACCTAGATCATCCAAGTGTGTTCTTACCACAAGAACACTCACAAGGATATCTTGTGTTGAATGATAACCCAAAAATTCAAGATTACAACTCGATAATGAATTATACAATTGAGTGCAAGTGTAATCAAGAATAGCCTAGACCTCAAGGATGTGAAAGTGATAAGCTAGCCAAATTACAACAAGAATAATAACAATGGAAGACCAAGTGTTTGCTTGAGTATATCTTGTTGTGTCGTGTTGTTCTCTCTTTTTCTTGTGCTTCAAATCTTCCTCTATTTATAGGAGATGATTGATACTTGATAGGCTCCTCTTGGAATCTGATATCTACAAAAAAATTGCAATTAAATTCAAGATTATAGCTGTTAGAAATCAATTCCACAAATTAAGAAAAAGTTATCTGTTGCGCACAACAAGAATTTTCTTTGTCAAACTTGAGGATGCGGCCGTCGCGCATTGATAGAAGTTTGAAATGAACACAACAAATTTTCAACGGGGGTGGTAGGTCTAGGGGGTCGCCCGGTCGCCTAGGGTGCGATCGGTCACCCACCATGGTGACGGTCACCACGACCCGATTTTAGGAGTTCGGGAGTTATGTTTCGTGAAATACATTCCCGGTGCAGGTCGCCTCTTTGGTCGACCAGTCGATCTCCTAAATGAAATGTTGTCCCATTTTTGTCGAAAATAAACCTCAAGAAATACTCCGAAAAATTCGTAAAAACATTTTAAACCGATCGGGAGTATTTAGGACAACATTAGAAATATGGTTTTGATGAAATAACACATTAACACAAATAGTGTTGTCCGATATAAATTCCAATAAATACTCCGAAAAATAGTAAATTTTAGATCAATCGGGAGTATTAGGACAACATTTAGAAACACGTTTCGATGTAAAAACCCATTTACATAAAATCATTAAATGTGTTGTCCAATATTGTCGAAAATAAACTTGAGGAAATACTCCGGAAAATATTAAAACCATTTTAAATCAGTTAGGAGTATTTGGACAACCTTTAAAAATATTATTTTGGTATAAAAACAAAATCATCAAAATCATGATAAAACCATTTATCAAACAATCTCCCCCCTTTTGATGATTACAAACCAAAACAATTTTAACGAGGTCGATTTTGAAAACAAAATAATTTTACTAGGTTAAAAGGAACTATCTGTTGTGAGCGACAACATTCCACGCAATATAATCACAAGGATGGGAGTAGAGATATTAAACATATATAACAAAAGCTCCCTATCAATATGCACAACAAGAGTAATGTAAAAGCAATCATCCATAAGCTAAAAGCTTAGCTTTTACATATTGATCTTAAGTACAAGAGCTTATAAGCTCCCCTGTCAACAAAACAATGTTAGACAAGTATACAAGTCCATAATACAACAATTGGACTAAGTATGATGCACAACTTATGGCTTTTAGAAGCCATAGCTTATAGCTTCTTTCTCAAGCTTATTTTAGCTTTTATGAGCTAATAAGCTTATAACCTTTCTCCCCTTTGGAATCATCAAAAAGAATGTTAGCACGATAAAAACATCATATGATCATATCATAGTGCGTAACTAAACCGATGTATCGAGCTATTTGAACATTGAAGCTTATAGACCAAATAGGAGGAAAGAGTCGATCATACGACTTGTAGAAGCTTATGAAAACTCATTTGATTTGCAAAACATGATCTCTATAAATATACAAGGCTTTTGAAATCGAGAGAATCATGTAGGTGATGAATTTTTCATTGAGAAATTTTATCGAACACTTGGCGGGCGTCAAAAATTGAAGAAGATATATATAGCCCTTGTAAATGCAATCAAGCCAAGTTTTTTTATCATCACCAAATCAGTTTAAACACAATACAATATATCATAAATAACAATCTCATCACAAACATATACAAATTTCATCAAGAAAATACATATAGGCCAAGTTCTCAAGGGTTCATCCCAATTGAGATAAGGAAGTAGAATTCTTACCATTTAATCGGTAAAGACGAGCAATGATGATGATAATCGAGCCCAAATACATCCAGGATATGAAATATATGCAATAAAACACATTTGAAGTGAAATGTGTGTGCAAATGACAAAGGGGTCGAAATAGAGTGGAAAAACCTTAAACTGCCAAAATACAAAGAATAGAGACGGTTTTAACCAAATTTAAGCAGTGGGCGACCGGTCAGTGCATAGGGTGACCGGTCGAGCTAGTGGGCGGCCGTCGGCCCTCGCTAGCTGGCCACCACTGGTTCTGTTATGTTTTGAAATTCGAATTTGATCCAAAAATCCGATTTTTCGCTAAGTTTTGAAAACGTGCAAAATGCAAATGTAGACCTCATTGAATATACATTATGTCATAATCAAGCTGAAATGATGTAAAATACTCGTGATAGCGATTAAAAAGTCCGCGAGTTATCCTTGAGACGAAATTAAACACATCTCAAGTTTTTGTTAAAACATGCAATCCCCTAAACAATATCGAATCTCAATATGTTTAGTTCGATTATGACGAACCATATTTTGTAAAATAAAATTTACACCGGACTTGTTATCCCGAAAAATAATAATGTTTTAAAACTTTGAATGAACAATTCATAAGAAGAAGTGCCTTACAAATATTTGAAAATTTCTTTTAACGGCACTTTAAAGAGATTCGTTGGGATTATTTTAAGTCGAGCATATAGACATAAGGCATATAGAATATCGAGTCTAAGGAGTAATAAACGAATGAACATACATCGAATTCGTTTGTCAATGCCTACTTCAACCTTTTGTCAATTTTCGCATTTGTAGCCATATAGGTTGAAATGGTTCTTTCTTCTTCAATGCCTCACTTCTTCTTTTGAGTGTGGAATATAATCGCCTTCTTGGCATTGTTGAACTTGAATTCCAATGATCAAATTTGAACTCCCCTCATCATGATCATCTTAGGTTCTCCTTGCATTGACTTAGAAAAATATCTTGCACAAATATTCATTAGTAGCACCAAAAGTATTAACAACATAAATTTGCACAAGTAAACAATCTTGCCCTTTTTCAAAAACAAGGAGTGTAGTATCAACTTTACCTTTTGTAAAATCATTTTACAAAAATAGCTAAGTCTATCAAACCATATACGGGGTACTTGTATCAACCGTACAAGGCCTTTTATAAAAATCATTAGGCCCAAAAAAAATTTTAAACTCTGATAGACTTTTATTCGAATAAAACCATTTAGAAAATTGGATTTAACATCCATTTGGTAAAGCTTGAAATTTTCTCAAAACAAGAATAGGCAAGTAAAGTGCAAATAGCTTCTAAATATGCTATGAGTGCAAATGCTTCATCAAAATCAATATCTAATTCTTGACAATACCATTGAGTTACTAACCTTGCCTTGTTCATCAAACTTGTTCCAAAATACCAAAAATTTCTGAAAAATCTCAACAAAGAATTTTGCACAAGAGCATAGTAATATCGAATGATAGAGACATTATAGCAAGTGACACATACTATGCTTAAAGATAATCATCAAGAGTATAATACAACATGCAAGTTCAAATAAGCTTATAGAAAGCTATATAAGGTCTCTTTTGAAATATAAAAGTATGAGAGCACATAGTTGAGACCTCATTTACAAGAATCATATGAACAAGAGCTTTGACATAAGCATCCAAGAATAATTGCATTTATATGTGCAATAAAATGCATAACTAGAAGATCAATTGTTTTATCAAAACAAAATCCTTAATAGATCTTGAATAAAACAAGCTATGTCAAATAATGCCTTCTCAAAAATCAAAACATCCTCTTAATGGCACTTGTATAAAATAGGCATATGGCATAACATGTATCGAGTCTATGAGATGAATAACAATAATGAGCGTACCTCGATAGTTCATGTTTCTCTTGATATATTACGAGTAGATAACCATTGAAAAGAGATATATAAATCCTACACAATTCTTAAACCAAATTTTGCACAAACATAATAATGCATGTGTTGGCTAAGCAATAAGAGATATCTTAAGCATGCTTGTGCTATATAACTACATAGGAGATAATAAACCACATAAGTTTAGAAACATTATGCAAGGTCTTCTTTTCAAAAATATTTTGAAACTTACAAATATATTGAAGACTTAAATTTTAAAAACAAATTTTTAAACTCATTTTGAAAAATCATTTTGCAATTTAGACACAAATAAAAATATGCAAGTAAATAAAATGCATATTTGAATAGGGGATCTGATTTACCAATTTCGCCATTTCCATGGGTTGTGCCGTTCCCATTGTTGATGATATCTTCCCTTTTGAAAATCTTCATGTTGATGATGGTTTCTCCAATTGCTCCATTTCCAATCATTGTGGCCTTCCCATTTTTGAAAGTGTCTTTCTCTTGAAAAATCATCTTGTTGATGATGTCTTTGCCATTTCAAAGGATTTTGTTCATCCCATTTTTTTGATTATTTATGAATTTTCTTGATTATTACCTAATATAACATTGTTTTGTGGTACCCTCAAGTGCTTGGGTCCTTTGGGATTAGCTTTGAGACTTTTAGGTCTCCAACAATAATTTGAGCTATTTTTAGCCTGACAAGTATTTACGGTGTGTCCTGTCTTACCGCAATAAAAGCAAGTAATATTACTAACATGCATAGGAACTCGATTCTTTTTCATATGCTTGACAATATTAGGCTCATGATCAAGTTCACTATTCAAATTATCACAACCATTAACATTCACAATATTGGGCAATTTATTGGTACTCAAGTTTGATTTTGATAAATCATTTTTCATGCAATTCATATCCTCAACAAGAGTACTATTTTGTTTTTCAAGGTTTCTAACCTTGTCAAGTGTGGTGGTGAGAGCACATGATAGTGATTCATAGGAAGTAAATAAACTATCCTTTTCATTTTTCAAAACATTGAATTCCTTTTCCAAATTTTTGTACTTAACTAGTAAATTTTGGAATTCATTTTGAAGAGCATCAAAATCATTTTGCAAATAACTATAATCATTTTGAATGACAATATCATAGGAAGTAGAGGGTTTAAGATATACCTCGTTTTCTTCTTCGATGCCCATAAAACATTGTTCGACTACTTCATAGTTGGAAGTTGTAAAAGGGTTGTTCCTTAGATTTGAACTTGTATCCCTTTGAGAAGTAGATGCTTTTGTTTGACTCCTTTCATTTGCAAATACTCCATAGATGGCTTCTAATTTTTGCCATACTTCATGTGCCGATCGAATTCCTACAATATGTTCATATTCCAAAATAGTAAGTGAACAATACAAAATATTGAGAGCTTTACCATTTAAGGAGATGGTTTTCTTTTCTTCATCATTGAGCTCCTTGAGAGCTTTGGAGGTGTATGGTGTGTCTTTCATTGGAATGGATTCTCCATTGATGATGATGCTCCAAATATCGAACCCGCAACCTTGTAAATAACATTCCATTCTTTCTTTCCAAAATATATAATTTTTGGAATCAAATAGAGGTGGCTTGGTGGTGGAGGTGCCGGAAAGTTGAGCTTAAATGCGTGGCCGACGATCGTTCCTCTTCACTCGCGATGTGAAACGAGCTTGCCAAAGAGTTTGGCTTTGATACCACTTGTAAGTCCAAGCGCTCACGATAATCTAGAGGGGGTGAATAGATTATCTCCATCTTTTCGATTTTGCCCTCTTTTTCAAACCGAATGCTCAAAGACAATAATAAAGGAGCGGAATGTAAACAACAAACATCGATTTATAGAGGTTCAACCCACCTGGGCCTAATCCTCTACCACCCCAAGATATCCGGGATGGATTTCAAAAAGATTTTTTTATTAATTACCAAAATTAATACAACACCAACTTACAACAACACCTTGAAGAGCACCGCACTCTTCTTCAACACCACCTTTGAGATTACCACAATCTCTCTTGAAGATTACCACAATCTTCAACGGCACCCACAATGAAGATTACCACAATCTTCAACCTTGAAGAATACCAAATTCTTTAACACCTCAACAAGAAGAATACCACAATCTTCTTACACCTAACACCTAAATCATCCAAGTGTGTTCTTACCACAAGAACACTCACAAGGATATCTTGTGTTGAATGATAACCCAAAAATTCAAGATTACAACTCGATAATGAATTATACAATTGAGTGCAAGTGTAATCAAGAATAGCCTAGACCTCAAGGATGTGAAAGTGATAAGCTAGGCAAATTACAACAAGAATAATAACAATGGAAGACCAAGTGTTTGCTTGAGTATATCTTGTTGTGTTGTGTTGTTCTCTCTTTTTCTTGTGCTTCAAATCTTCCTCTATTTATAGGAGATGATTGATACTTGATAGGCTCCTCTTGGAATCTGATATCTACAAAAACATTGCAATTAAAATCAAGATTATAGCTGTTAGAAATCAATTCCACAAATTAAGGAAAAGTTGTCTGCTGCACAACGGTTAGAATTTTGCTGTCAAACTTGAGGGCGACCGGTCGCGCACTGATAGAAGTTTGAAATGAACACAACAAATTTTCAACAGGGTGACGGGTCCTAGGGGGTCGACCAGTCACGACCGTGCACCCACCATAGTGACCACCACGACCGATTTAGGAGTTCTAGGAGTTCTGTTTCGTGAAATGCATTCCCAGGTACCGGTCGCCTCTTTGGTCGACCGGTCGACCTCCTAAATGAAATGTTGTCCCATTTTTGTCGAAAATAAACCTCAAGAAATACTCCAAAAAATTCGTAAAAACATTTTAAACCGATCGGGAGTATTTAGGACAACATTAGAAATATGTTTTTGATGAAATAACACATTAACACAAAAAGTATTGTCCGATATAAATTCCAATAAATACTCGAAAAATAGTAAAAGCATTTTAGATCAATCGGGAGTATTAGGACAACATTTAGAAACATAGTTTCGATGTAAAAATCCATTGACATAAAATCATTAAATGTGTTGTCCAATATTGTCGAAAATAAACTTGAGGAAATACTCCGGAAAATATTAAAACCATTTTAAATCATTTAGGAGTATTTGGACAACCTTTAAAAACATTGTTTTGGTATAAAAACAAAATCATCAAAATCATGATAAAACCATTTATCAAACAGTTGTGTCCTTGAGGGACAACTAAGTTGGTTATTCAGCAGAGTTAGCCACTCAATGACTTCGATAGAAAGTTTGATAGAATAACTCAAATGTTTGACCTGAGCTTTAACTTGGTTGTGTTGGTTTTATCAGCAGAAGACTTAACACCCTTTGAATTGATTTAAACTTGTTTTAACACTTGATTTTAGCACTTGGTTATTATTCAGTTGGATAGCAAATATGAGTTTATCAGCAGATATGATGTAAGTAAGCAGAAATGTAAATGTGCTGAAAAATAAATGACACATTTAATTTTTATAGAGGTTCGAAGATGGGGTAATTCTCTAATCATCTCTTCTCCAACTCCTGGAGGAATCCACTATGTAAAAGATCTGTTTACAAAGTGGTCAACGATCTAGAGACACCTTGGTCACCAACTGGCTTCTCTTGAGCTCGGCTTCTTCACAGGGCGGTGCCCGCTGCACTTTGACTCACTTTTTCAAGCTCTTGGATTTGATCACGAAGCCCTCCAATAACTTGATCTTGGTTCGACCTTGAACCTTCCTACAATCCTCTTTGGA